>JAQPZY010001345.1:1607500-1762500 GCA_029931535.1 Margaritifera margaritifera
AGATATATCTTTCTAGATATCTTATCATTTACCTGCAGCGAGAAGTGGGAATAATACAAACCTTTAGATACCCATCATGTTATCTTAATATACGTGATCAGCTTTCCGTCTGTCTAGTCAGCATGTCTATTTCATATTTATATAGAAACAGCAGATTATTTCACTAGAATATATTTTTTTTCAAATTATGAAACGTATGTTTCTAATAAAGAAGTTCTTTGCACATGCGTTCATTAATTGCAAACGTGGTCGTCCAAAATTATTAATGAAGGTTCTGTGCTATAGAAACTGATTACCTGTTGAAGTTGGTACACACAAATATGTACTGCTGTCAGAAATAATGAATTACTGCAAGAGAGTGACGTGAGTACGAGTGGTTGGAGTAAAGATGCTAAGGTATGGTAGCTAAGTAATGCATAATATCCTTAGAGAGAAGAGAGAAACAACGGATGAATGTTTCTTCACGTTTGATGAAACGGAATTAGACTTGTTCCATGCATATAAAATATGAGCTCTTTCGCTTGGAACAAAGGTATGGACAAAGTCTGTCGAAAAAAATGCACAACCTATTTTTCCTTTAATTTATTTTCTGAGACCAATGAAATAAGCGATGAAATATATATACACACACACAAATATATATATATATATATATATATATATATATATATATATATATATATATATATATATATATATATATAATTTAATAAGTATTCTCCCTGATAATTAGTACATTTTGTTTCCCCTCCCAAACCTATTTCCTTTCTAAAAACTTAATAGAGAATTAAACGAAACGTTCTTATATCTTCGGATAGAATGTAATCTCTGCAAAACATAAGACTTAAAGCAAGGACAAGTCAACGGAAGTTATTCATGTTACAAAATATTTGAAAAATTACTATGGAACAAGGAACAAGGAGAGAGAGAGAGAGAGAGAGAGAGAGAGAGAGAAAGAAAGAGAGAACCATTAGTATAACTTTGTTGTGTTTTTGGTGGAACGCAAAGCAACTTCGATCTATGATTTGATGGTATCAGTCCGTTCGTCCGTCTGTCCGTCCTGTGTTTAAATCATGGTGTACCCTCATACACTTTCGCCTGCGGATAGGGTCATGTGACTTGATTAGTACATACTCCGTGAGAAATACCGAGACAAAATTAGGTTACATGTGATTTGGGTGCACAATTTTGTGTTTAATTCAGCCTCTACGACTATGCTTTACAGTCGGCTCATACCGCTATTGATAGATATGCGTGTGTATGTGTGTGTGTGTGTGCGTGTGTGTATATGTGTGTGCGCGAGTGTTTGTGTGTTTTATTATTTTTGTTGTCTTTATTGTCATAAAAACGTCGGTCAAATATTTTAATTCATTTCTTGCTTAAAATCAAAAGAGAAACAACACGATATTCTGCCTTTCAAGGAATATTTGCATATTCACCATATTAATCATTTGCCAATATAAATACCGGAGCGACCAAGGATAACAATGAAATTTTGGAAACATTTTACTCCCGAACGTGCCTCAGAGAAATTCAATCAATCACAGACAGAGAAAATATCGGTATGAATCGTTGCTACATAGTCAACAATGATAATTGTATTCATTAAAATATCAGCGACAGACAAACACAATTAATGTCAGAAATCTAGATATATTGTTATCAGCTTCTGGCCATTTTGTGTACCAGCTGAATTTGAAAGGTCACGCCAAGTTTGCTGAGTTAAAATTAACAACTTTCATAAAGATTCTATCATTACTGTTAGCTTATTGGGCTAAAAAATAATTAATTTACTAACTTAGATTTATCTTTCAGCATTCGAAATGTAATGACTTAGTTCTAGTAATATTTATAAATGTATAATAGACCCGATTTTGAACTTCGAATCCATATTGCAATGAATCTACTTGATACTTTTGGAGTGAAATTTATATTCTAAGGTTATTGGTGGGATAGATGAAAGGAAGATGCCGGAAGAATAAGAAGGTAGGACGATTTTCCTTAACTTATAAATTAAAATCATAATGTTTTTGCCTAAATTTTAAAAATATTTTAACATTTTTACTTAGTACGTGCAGATCGATATTGTCACTTCACCTTTCATTCTACAATAAAAATTAGCAATTTTGCTGAATGAAGGACAGACTGACAGAGAATCATACATACCTACCTGCCTACACACATACATACATACATGCATGCATATATACATACATCCATACATATATCATACAATACGACGCAACAGACGGGCGAAGTTTGTTTATTGAAAAGGTGTAGTTGTGTGTTTTTCAATGAAATGATGATGTTCAAATGTAAAGGATAGTCAAATGTAAAGGATATTCTAACAAAATAGCGAATCCAATGCGCTTTCTATTTGTTCCAAAGTAAAACTTTGCGCTAGACAATTTCACTATGTACTGTTGGAAATGTTGATGCCATTGTAATGTTATGGCCCTTTTGTTGACATAGTACCAAGGAGAATTAGATTTTCGGCTAATTTTCTACCAAAGTTTCCAAAAGTGTATTATAATGGAGTTAACAGCCTTGTGTTAGAGGATTTGAGGACGTTATTTGTATTATAATCCCTTGAGTTACAGGATTTGAGGACGTTAATGGTATTATAATGCCTTGTGTTACAGGATTTGAGGACGTTAATGATAGTATAATGCCGTGTGTTACAGGATTTGAGGACGTTAATGGTATTATAATGCCGTGTGTTACAGGATTTGAGGACGTTAGTGGTATTATAATGCCGTGTGTAACAGGATTTGAGGACGTTAATAGTATTACAATGCCTTGTGTTACGGGATTTGAGGACGTTAATAATATTATAATGCCTTGTGTTACAGAATTTGAGGACGTTAATAGTAGTTTTACCGTCGCAAATATCCGTTTTAACGGCTCCGCTGACGCGACTCTGCTAAAGCTCAATTTGCGATGATAAAAAACATTAACGTCGTGAAATTCTTCAACCCAAGACTGTTATTCTCCTAACTGAAGTGGGTGAAAATTGTGTTCAAATTCAAGCAAGGTTAAGAGATAAATTAACACTTTATACACGTTTTCCTTCTTGCTTAGTCATTATAATCACAATTCCTATAGAAAAATACAAACAATATACTTAAACAGTATCGAATATTATCAACATGTTTGTGAGTGTATGCGTGTGTGTTCAACCGATTGTTTAAGCATTTCTAAAAGAAGCAAAATATCCGTACCAAAGTTTACTACAATGTCCATAATATTTTCACGAAACGAATAATTTGCGATGCCATTTAATAACGGTATTATTTAATGTTGCATCATGTCACTGAGACGAGGTTTCATTGACCCATCTCATACTTCTCGATTTAAGCCACATGTTATATCACTTCATTACGTTACAAATGACGCAGTGACGTCATGCTAGACTAAGATTAAATGTTTGACGCACATGAATGTACGTTAAGTACATTTGCATACACCAATTTGCGTTTTTTTTTTTTTTTTTGTTTTTTTTTTAAAGCAATCGGCAATTTTCACTATGTGATAAATATTGTCTACGATTGATTCTCATTTCAAATCGAATTTATGAAACTCGTTAAATAATTGCAATCGTTTGCTCGCTAAGGACTGCACAATACTAGTATATACATTTTTCAACTTGTTCAAAATAATTTCTGAAATTCGCCTGAATCTTCATCTGAAATAAGCACTCTTGTAAAGAGCTTTAATGTCCTAATGTCTCTGAGAGCTATAATGATATTCAAATACACTTTGTTAATAAAATGTATTGTCAGGATCAGTTTTTAAGAGACAGAATGAAAGGAAAAACGTATTGTAGAAATAGCATATTGAAGATATAGTGGGATAAATCTCCTGTCAATGGTCACTAAATCAACATCTAGGGTCCGTATTCTCGAAACTCAAGAGCACGCTTACAAAGTCAAAAG
This sequence comes from Margaritifera margaritifera, assembly GCA_029931535.1. Classification (NCBI taxonomy): domain Eukaryota; kingdom Metazoa; phylum Mollusca; class Bivalvia; order Unionida; family Margaritiferidae; genus Margaritifera; species Margaritifera margaritifera. Next base: position 1,611,436 of record JAQPZY010001345.1, read on the forward strand.
AACTTTGGCATCCTGAAACCTCTCTTGGAATCAAGTTAGATCCGTAGAATTTTGGGCTTCTTCTGTTCCTCTACTAACACGAAGTTGCATCATATGTGATATTTGGGTTTTGTGCCTTTTCAAGGTATTTCCAAGCAGGGAAGGGTGGAGGGGATTGGGGTCGGGTCAATTTTATCAAAATTTCCGAATTTGCAGTCCATACTTATGATTTATTATTGATTACAGGTAATTCAGACTTCAATTTCATTCTAGCAGATTGTCTGAATTTTACACCTAATTTATAGGCAAGACTTTATTATACATACATAGTATTAGCTTGAAATTCAAACTCAAGTGGAAGCCCTATTCTGAGATATTATAACTATGCATTCAAATTTGGCATGCCACATATGGAACTCAAGTTCAGAAATTTCCCAAAGTTCCATGCTTCTAATTTTTTACGAACTAAAGTTATCAAGTGTGAAATATTTTCGACTTCGAATTTTAGTGTTCTGGTCATTAAATTTTGAGAAAACAACACCATTATAAAAGGCTATATTTCCAGAAATGCCCTGGCGATCCAGGCACTGAGAAACTTATTGATAATTAGGACTGAAATAAATACAAACTTAAAAAAGGACTCCCAATGCCGGAAAGTTTCTAATAAATCTCACCAAATCACAAAATATTGTATTTAATGTGATATTAAAGATATATGATGATGTAGTTTTTATTTCATCAAAGGGTAGAGGTTTTTCGTAAACAGTGTAAGTACCCTATATCGATGTCGCATCTTTTACACGATAATATCGATGTAACACCTTTCACCGATGTAGCATATTTTACACGATAATATAAACCTTTTGTTAGTCGGGCCTCATTTCATACTCTTATGACAGAGTGTGCGAGAAATCCTCTTGCGTGACATATTGTTTCTCCTATTTCGAGTCGGCTATACTAGTTCCGATTTTTGCATTGAAACTACAGCCTTTGTTTCAATTTTGCTCCCTACTGAATTTAATCTTGATTTGATCTGGTCAGACTCATATTGCAGTTTTAAAATAAATGAAAATATCTCAAATGCAACACAAAAAACATCAATACTCAGCCCTTCCATTCGTGTCTTGGGAACATTCGGAACTGATCGCAAGCATTCACAAAACCTCAGGGTAAATATCAACGCCCTCAGTGTGAATCACATCTATGTTGCCAACAACCCATCATTAATCTTCAGCAAATGCGGGCGCATACCAATTATTATTAACATATATTCATTTATAAGCATTAGATCCCATAGGGTGATGTGGTATCTAAATTAATGAGACCTCCCTCGAGCACTTCCTATTTAGCGACATCTTCATAAAGTAAACACCAACATCTCAATAAATTTAGCTCATACCACTTCAGCCAGTCAACAAGATGTATTTACTATCTGAATGAAATACATCCAATACATAGGAGCTTAATGTTTAACATTCTTGTTTCATTCGCTAAAAAGAGGGTATATATAGGCTCAACTGTTAAACTCCTAAATGTAATACAATTTTACCCGTAGATATAATAAATGTAAATGTAACCAACCTCATCAACTGTAAATGTAATAATATCGAAAGTGATTGCTTATTTCTAGTGCAATATTACTTTAGATTTATTTTTTGTTGTTGTGTTTATTCATGCTTTCTACAGCTAGCATTGGAATTAAGTCTTTGTACATCGAACTACTTATTAAAGCAATGTAGATCGAGTGCATAATCCAAAATGTAATCTTTGCCGAAGGAAACTTTCACGAGTTTCTTGTGATTAAACAATATTTAAAAGTATCAAACTGCGATGACTTTATGCATGTATATATATATATATATATATATATATATATATATATATATATATATATATATATATATATATATATATATATATATTCAGTGAGAGATGATCTGGTGTGTCTGGCTGTCAACTTAAAGTATCTCTTTTTAAGGGACAATATCTTTTTTCTGACGAGCTAGATGTAGAATGGGAAGAACACCTGGGTTTGATGCGCGACGTGGATACAACCGAAATGTCCCCAGGATATACCCTTAACCATGACCATTGCTTGTCAGTCTAATGTACATGAACACAAGCTATTATGAATACAGGCGGGGATTTGGGATTGCATGCAACTGGCCATTGTTCTAGAGTTGAGGTAGCTTTGTCTAAATCACGTTATTTCTTGGAAAACGGAATCCGTATTGCCTTATAGAACTATCATTTGAAGTGTGTTGTGATAAACGTGGCAATCGGACACTTGGTTTCTCTAGTTGTACTTCCAACTTTCGCAACCTGCTCCGAATAAAATCTGATGACACGATAAGATATTGATACGATCTCTCATTTTACTACATTCTGAGAGAGAGAGAGAGAGAGAGAGAGAGAGAGAGAGAGAGAGAGAGAGAGAAGAGCAAAACATATGCTCTCTATAATTAGATATGTTCAGACTTCTGAGAGGAATATTTAACCAACAGTGGCAGAATTTGGTTTGTTCACAATCTATTTGTTTTTTAAAAAAATAATGGCTAAATGATTGTCATTTCAATTCTAACAAAAAACTATAGGAAACATTTATGAAATAAGGCAAATACAAGGAAAAAGTAATTACAGCTTAAGACAGTGTAAATCGATCTAATCCAAATTCAGGAAAAGATACATTTATCCAAAGGTACTGAATGAGTTGTCCAATGCTTTGCTTTGTGATACTGGTGTCCATATGCATGACACGTGTACTATACATGGTTAGATGGTAGTCTTATATACACCAAGCCACTTAACACGTTGATATATGGAATATTGATAAGTAAATAATTTATAAAAAAAAATTCTTCCTCTTTTTCTTTTTCTTCTTCGTCTAGAGTTTTGTGTTTAAAGCACTGTGGCAGAGGGTTATATTTATGCCTACGAATGTGCAAGGGACAAACGTCTTAAATATATCAGTCTGTACGCACATTTTTGTGCTAAATTACTGTACGTACTTATGTCTGGTCTGTGTTTAAAACACTGGCGGAGCATCAATATATTTATTTTGTTCCATGAGCACATTTCTAGATGAAGGAATATCACGTGCATTTTTATGTTATGTTCGCACATTTTTCTATGTCTAAAAAATGCTTCAGCATTGATTTAATATAATCTGATGGGATCATGCATATTTAATCTAACACCACCTGAATCATATTTATGTACTGACACCTATTGCTACATTACCCATATACCATGTACGTAGATAGTCAACTAGCATGCGGTAGCTATATATTTAAACTGCCATGTAGTGGTGGAAATGGAGAAGAAAAAACACATGATTTATGTCAGTGTCACATAAACGTTGTCCTTTTATTTGCCTTTCTCGCCAGTCTTTTCACCCCCAGAGTAAAGTTTACTCACCAGAATTCCAACTTCATATCACGTCGTATATGTTAGAAAAAGCACAGGTGTTCGAAAGGAGTTTTACCTTCTTTGCCTATATGTGTACGTAGATAAACATACATGTATTTAAAACAAAAATATGTTATGAATTTGTGTAGGTAAAGAAACGCTTACATACATACATATATACATACATACATACATACATACATACATACATACATACATACATACATACATACATACATACATACATACATACATACATACATACATACATACATACATACATACATACATACATGCACGTTCAGCTTATATTATAGCTATTGCATTGATCGTGAATACAATAATTGCTGATAAAATAACCATGTTGTCTATATAGCACTCCCAAAGAGAGAACAAACAATAGTCAAGGAAAAGTACTGAATTTCACCAACAGGACTTTAGTCTGAATTTGGACTTAAGTCTAGATTCTAGTGATCTGATTGGCTTAAATTAACTCTTGTCTTGAAATTGACCAAGCAAATGTTTGAAGCCTAGATTTAACCTTGACTTATGTTGGTGAAATTAGGGCCTGGTGTGATACGGAACAAAAATCTCAGGTTTACTGGAAAATCAACAGAAACAAATTTAAGAATTATTGCATCACAATAAAATGTGTCATCATTATGTCTGACAATGTATTATCCATCGGTTTTATTTTTTTTATTTTAACCGATTTAAGTTTATCCCGAGTTTTCTGATTGTTGTATATATGGACATTTTACGTGCATATCACTTGTGATACAATTGTGACGTATTGTATTATTAAGGAGAATTGCTCGTGAATTAAAAGACAATTCTTTAATTTTTAACAGCCATCGATTACGCCCCCTGTTTGAAGGCGACCTGATCACTTTCAATTAGGCAGGGGAGGGAACTGCGCTATAATTGTCCATTAGTAGTATCCACGAAGAGTCTAGTACCAGACTTTTTAACATTTTAAATAATTTTCAGCTCACCTGGCCGTAAGTCTAAGTGGGCTTAAGTTATGGCCCTGCGTCCGTTATACGCCCTGTTTCGTCCGTCGTCTGTCCGTGAGCGTTTACTATGTTAAACTTCTATAAAAATCACTGGACAGAATTTCATAATATTCCACAGGGGGGAATACCGCATCAATTTCTTTCAAGTTTGTAAAAATTATGCAGATCCGTTATCAAATATAGCCACCGTAGCTAAACCTAGAAAAAATTAAATAACATTATCTCAAAAACCGCTCAAAAGAATCTGACCCATTTCTATAGAAATCATTATATCTGAAAGACAGATACAAAGTAAAGACTATAAATTTGTCCATGAAATTTTGAAAATCGCTTAAACGTCGATGTAATCATGGAGATATTTAAAGTCAACTTCGTATTGTATATATAGAAGATACAGCATGTACAACAATAACTGCATATTTCCTAGGGAAAATGTTCACTATGAACAAATTGCAATGCATCATTGACACATTTGAATCACAAATAATTAAGACAAAATTAACAAAAGTCAGTTACTATGAGACTTCTGTTCACGCCATATGGATGAAAGAAACACCCGCAGTTAGATATAACACCCGTATTTAGATATACTGATCTTGAAGATGCAATTTTATCAGAACTTCTGTTCTGTGAATATTGTAAATAACAAATTAGTCTCAAATTATATCTGATTTCAACAACACAACTGTAATTACTAAAATAGATTCCTTTCAGACTGATCTTTAGAACCTGAATTCTAGAACATAAATTAAATTGTTTACCAAAATATATATATCATATGATCATAGATACACACTCACAAGCACACACATATATTAACATACGCGATATGCATTTACATATCAAACAAACTGCATGCATTCCATTTTTTTTAAGTATTTCGTATAACATTTGCTTTATAATTCCATATCGTGTGCCACTAAAAGTTAGTACTTATCATATTGTTCGGTAAGTTGTTTTAATTGGTCAATATATTTGTATTAAAGCGTGATTTTAGAAAATCGCAAATATTATACTGGCGAGTAAGACATTAAATTGTTGTATACTTCAGAAAGGATAAACGTCCATCTAGTTTGATACTTACTATTAATAATCGAAGAGTTAAAGATTGAATATGAAACGAACACTAATATCATGTGCGAAAATTCGGTATCAGCATTTGAATAGAAGAACCCAATACTGATCAGTTTCCACGTAATACTTATTTTTAGAATTTTTCTTATATTTACGATTATTTCTTAATTAAAACATTGTAACAGAACGTCTAATATTTGCTTATTATATGAACATATTTCCATTTATGAAATATCTGTTTACTTTAATCTATTATAGATGTATCTTCGATGTCATCAGTATGCAAAAGATGTTTTGTCTTTAGCAGTGTAACACTTTTTACCATGATGTATTCTTGTATCCAATTTATTGAATCAGTCAACTTTGCAATAAGACGGTTTCCGCTTATAATGTTTAAAAAGAAATTAAAACAATTAAATGTTTTACATATTAAAATCCATTTTCAACCCATATATAAACTAAAGACATTTACATTTAACCATAAATGCACTGTTTCCTCACAAAGGTTCTCTAAATATTGGTTTAATATATTTTGTCTTTGATCTATGTTTGCATGGAGTAGATTATCACAAACGATAACTTGTTGATAAATAATTGGTAGTGTTTCTGTAACAGGAAAATGTTTTAGCGTGTTTGAAAGCTGTTTCTTTTAAATAGCCTTAAAAAAATCTGTATTTTATTGTTCCCCCGTATTAATTTTCAAGGATGTATCAATTTATCTAATATTATATGTAACCATGCAGCTTTAAATGAGTAGAAATACTTTCTATATTTATCACGCCAAGACCGCCATTGATGGTCCTATTTATCACAGGAAAATAAATGGAAGGTGAAGAATACAAAGATGAAAATGAAAAAAAGTTTAGCAAAGAATCTTAAAGGCAACTCACAAAAGCCAAAAATATCCAAGAAGAGTTGAACATGAAAGACACTTGTAACACATATTCACAGGAATTTAAGAAATCCAAAATATGGTCGTCGAAAGAAAGAACAAAATGGATTTAAATTATCTCAAATAATAAATTGAATAAATCACAAAGCTCAAATAAAAGTGTATCTTCGGTACACATGAATAACTCAAAGTTGAAATCACCCCAAGTAACAATATATCACCAGCTAAATGCTATATTGTTAGGTTTAAATAACAAAATTATATTGTTAGGATTCAATAACAAAGTTATATTGTTAGGATTCAATAGCCATATAGCTATAGACGTATCTACTGAATCGTATACAGTTTGTGAGTGTCTTAAAAACCCCAAATCTCCACATTCATTTCATCAAAATTTGTAACATCAAACATTAGTCTAATAAATATTATTCTTGTTTGCAAGGGTCTTTGTCTGTCAAAAATGTTTGTCTGAGATTTGCGTAATACAATACTAATCTTTATTGCAAACAATTACAAGGAGATATCATAAACATAATGAATATCAACGCAAAAACTGAAGATATAAATGTGATAGACTTTCGCTATATGCCTTTTACATATTTTTCTACAATAGTTAAATGGTGAAATGACGACTGAAATAACAATATGCTTAAGAGGTTCCGTTAAATATTGAGACCACAGACAGCAGAGAAAGATCTTACATTGGGACATACAATTATTCTCAGCAATAACCGTATTAAAAATTTACCTGATCTTGTTAAATCAACTGTTGCAACTTCTAGTCGGTTTGTACAAAGATGTGTTTATACCCAAACATGTAAGTCTCTGGAGGATAATAATTTGAAAGATATTAAGACGCGGATAGAAGAAGTTGATTCACGAGAGTAGAAAAAAGATTTTAGATGCTCAAGAAGTATTTACACAGAGACACTGAGCCAAATATACTATTGTACGTGACCTATAAAACAGCAAGGAAAATAACAGTTAAGATACTTGTGTTCAGCAGTATTTATTTACAACCTATCAAACAGAGGATAAGCAGTGAGATAGAAGTTTTGGAAATCGCTGTGGTGAGAAAAAACATTCTGGAAAAATATAACACTTTGCAATCAAAGTTAGAACACTTAAAGAAAGACTTGAAAAATGAAATCCAACAAAATGATAAAACAGATTACAAATGTAATAAATGCTTTTAAAACAATTTTTACTCGAAAAACAAGATAACAGGCAACACTACTACTCTGTCAGAATCGCAGAAGAAGAATGATTTAACAGAGATGACCAAAAGATAGATAAGGAAAAAAGGGAAAAACACCCCCAAAACAAGACAAACAACAACAACAAAGTAATTGTGTATGAAAATTATGAAGACAACGTACGATTGATCAATTACTGATTTGAGTGAAATAATCTAAACGATAAAAAAGTTATATTTACTGAATTATGCAATAAATTACATGGTAACGTTGAACAAATCTAAACCAGATACATTTAAAACTGAAATAAATAAATAGTCTCGTGAATTAAGTAATATAATTGACACAGTTAAAACCGAAATAAACAAAAACATTCGACATTAAAACTGAATGGAACACGGAAATATGTATAACTAATATTGGGAAATCGACAAATGCAAACAAGAGTTTTGATGAAAAAAAAGGTAATGCCTGAATATGAGAGATGAAATAATTTCAATTGTTTAAGTTAATCTAGCTAGAGATAAGCAACTAGTGAAAGTGGCGTAAGATATCTTTAAGTCTGAAACTACACCACAGAAAATAACTGACAGGTATGTAGTAAATTATTCTCCATTGTTGTTTGCCGAATACAAGTTACACACAATGGGTGTTTCACAGCAATCCTGTCATTTAAATCGAAAGATGAGGCTTATGCATAATTTTGATCAACTTGAATATTGAAGATGTAAGATTTATTTCCAGCAATTAGATTTACTCTTTACATTGGTAAACAGCATACGTGTCACTTACTAGAATTTAAACACGAATATTCTTTTTTTCATAGTGTAAAAGAACAAGTGCGTATTATTTAGAAAGAGAACGTTATTGTAAAAACTGAATTGAAAACCAAAGAAAGAGTAGTCCTGTTATGATAAAAAAAGTAAACATGGTAACCAAGACAATGCACTTGAAAACATTTCTTTACTGTATGATACGATTATTTCTGAATCAGGTGCACAATCTGTTAATGGCAAGCATTGATAAGAAATTGTTCTTTTCACGACTATGTTACGAGTGAATTATCGACAGAGAAACCAATACAACTTTAACGAAAATGACAATTGATGCTCCTAGAATGAGCTTGAAGGGTGTTTTGTTGCACTGTATTAAGAGTGGAGAAAGTCATCCTGAAAAGTTTCCCAACTCAGCAATAAGAGAAATCTCAGTGACTATAGCATGTCCGCTAATTATGGTTTATTCTTAGGGTTTCTAATTAATACATCAGTCTGCAGAATCTACTGAGGGTTGTGTTGATGATCAACACAGATCGTAACAAATATGTCACACTGGCTTGATTTAAGACGTATACGTGCTAATAGATGCCATGGTAGTGTTCCTAAATTAGCTGACGTTCAACGAGGTATCCACATACAGATCAATTGCAAAGAAAACGTGGATGTTCACAAAATGTATATATATATATATATATATATATATATATATATATATATATATATATATATATATATATATTCAGATGGTCAGGTACATTTTCAAAACAATCCCTTTCAACCTATTGTGTTTTAAGTATTGTTAAATGTGCCTAAATGAATGGAAATGTCTTTGCTTGCTTGAACCTCATAAAATGATATGTGAAGTGACTACTTATGGACATACAATGTTTTAACTAGATCTGATAGATACTGAAATACAATGTTTCACTAGATCTGATGGAGACTAAATACAGTGTTTTCATTAGATCTGATAGAGACTAAATACAGTGTTTTCAATAGATCTGATAGAAACTGAAATACAATGTTTTCTCTGGATCTGATAGGGAGTGAAATACAATGTTTTCACTAGATCTGATAGAGACTAAATACAATGTTTTACCTAGATCTGATAGAAACTGAAATACAATGTTTTCCCTAGATCTGATTGAGACTGAATACACTGTTTTCACTAGATCTGATAGAGACTGAATGCACTGTTTTCACTAGATCTGATAGAGACTGAAATACAATGTTTTCACTAGATCTGATTGAGACTGAAATACAATGTTTTCACTAGATCTGATTGAGACTGAAATACAATGTTTTCACTAGATCTGATTGAGACTGAAATACAATGTTTTCACTAGATCTGATTGAGACTGAAATACTATGTTTTCACTAGATCTGATAGAGACTGAAATACTATGTTTTCACTAGATCGGATTGAGACTGAAATACAATGTTTTCACTAGATCTGATTGAGACTGAAATACAATGTTTTCACTAGATCTGATTGAGACTGAAATACAATGTTTTCACTAGATCTGATTGAGACTGAAATACAATGTTTTGACTAAATCTGATTGAGACTGAAATACTATGTTTTCACTAGATCTGATTGAGACTGAAATACAATGTTTTGACTAAATCTGATTGAGACTGAACACAGTGTTTTCACTAGATCTGATTGAGACTGAAATACTATGTTTTCACTAGATCTGATAGAGACTGAAATACAATGTTTTGACTAAATCTGATTGAGACTGAAATACTATGTTTTCACTAGATCTGATTGAGACTGAAATACAATGTTTTGACTAAATCTGATAGAGACTGAACACAGTGTTTTCACTAGATCTGATAGAAACTGAAATACAATGTTTTCACTAGATCTGATAGAGACTGACTACAAAGTTTTCACTAGATCTGATCAAGACTGAAATACAGTGTTTTCACTAGATCTGATAGAGATTGAATACAGTGTTTTCACTAGATATGACAGAGACTGAAATACAATGTTTTCACTAGATCTGATAAAGATTGAATACAGTGTTTTCACTAGATATGACAGAGACTGAAATACAATGTTTTCACTAGATCTGATAGAGATTGAATACAGTGTTTTCACTAGATCTGATAGAGATTGAATACAGTGTTTTCACTAGATCTCATAGAGACTGAAATACAATGTTTTCACTAGATCTGATAGAAACTGAAATACAATGTTTTCACTAAAATCATTTTCATCTGGACTTAATTTCACTGGAGCCAATTGGTAATCCTTGGACTAGTTATGTAGATCTAATGGAATTTCCAAATCCACTTCCAAAATGCAACCAGTATCATAGTCATCTGATATTTCATATAGAGTTTCTTCCCGTCTAATTTGTTTATCAGTTGCCCATCAAAAGCTTTTTTTTTTTTTCTTTCCTTTTTATCAAAAACCGCCTTGCATTGGTTCCTGGCTTACCAAACAGGTTGTTATGATCAAGGTACATAATAAATTACCTTGACCATGACCTTTTGTAATCTCTATCAGACTTTGCCTGTCCATCTTTGTCCAAGTAGTATTTATGATTTACTTAGGCGTATCTAGGTGGCATCATGTTGATTCCACTTTTTAATTCCATTCTTAATCATCTGCAACCGGTTTAATTTAAACATGCCATATCTGTAAATGACATTATGTGCTAGTCCTGGTGCACGTTAATAGCGACCAGGGTCTAGTTTTTAATTTTTAATATAGACATTCCTAAATTCCTAGTAAATGTCACATGACATCAAAGTATACTTCATGACCTAATAGTCGTGTAGATCCCAAAGCGTTTGAAATTTAAATTGTTCCATGACATCTTTAGCGTATTGATAATCATTATTTGGTATATCTGAATGGATAAGTGATGAATACAACATTCCATTGGAGGTAGAACTGTTTCGTTAAACCTTTAAAAGCTATCTACGTATTCATACGGATAAATGTCTTTGCTCAGATATTTAAATGTTGTGTGTCTAAAATGTTTCAGTGTTTTTGTGAACTTTTCTTCAATCGAATCTGTAGAAATCTGGTTTACAGATCGACTCATGAATATAAAGAAATCTACAAACTTGATTGCACATTTGAACTTTTCTTTATTTGCCTTTCTCATGAACCTATCAGCTGTGAAATCCTTCTTAATTGACACATATTTCCCATCGTTGTTCTGTATAAATTTTGCCCCATTTTTATTGATCGTTATTAACCAACTTCTTAATGATCAGACGGTTGTCCTAACCAGAAAACTCATAACTAAACAATTGTATGTATTTGGGATATTTAAAATTCAAATTGCATTTCTTATATGCTGGACCGCTATACTTGCCAGTTAAGTAATTCTATTCGCGAACTTTGTCTGTAAATTTTTTTTTTCTTACAGATATGGCATGTATTTGTTGAGTTAAAATATCTTTCATCTTCCTCTGCGAACACAGAAGGTCTGCAGTTTTCGGTCTGAATGCTTGATGCACTAGTTTTGCAATCGTCCTCGACACATGGTAGAATACTTGAATATAATTTGTACACTTGTAAACTATTGAATAATTTCTCTTGAGGATTGATTTGAGAGAGAAGCATATCCCTTGTTCAATGTGTTTGTCTGTTTTAATTGTCCGTGATATGCCAGATTGTGCCTTTTGCGCATGCACAGGACACTATTGTAGCAGACATTCTGTGTCTCAAACCAGACAACGGCAAACGTGGCACCTTCGGTACAAAGATACATCAAAATCACAATAAATAACATACCGATTGTTTAACTGGTGTTTACAGTTTTTAAATTTTACACCGGAACCCTCTTAAGGTTTTATATCTATAAAGTTATCAGCTTTTTCACATAGTAAATTTTTTTCATATTTACGGATATATCAAATTCATTTTCAATTTTCATAATGTCCTCTAGTTTTACGGGACATAATTTAAACCAATGTCTGTATCCATCTAAATTGTATTTTGACGGTCTATTATTATAATCACTAGTGTATTTAACACATAGTCCACAATATAAAAGAAACAGCAGCCGTCTTTAGGTTTTACGTCAACAGATGCATTTATTCTTAACCGATTCATGCAAAGTTATGCATGAGCTTCCTCTAACTGGTTGATTCCTATCTGTGTGCAATGTTAAATATTAAATCCTGTCATATACCCATCTTGTACTTTCGCTTATTTCCTATCCAAAGTTGGTATGTAGAACGTCAAATAAATGTTCAATGACATTATCCATTTCAAACCTATTTAATATATTTAGATGCTTTTTGCACTGTAGTAACAATTTCTCTACTCAACTTTCTCTCCCTCCTGGTTGGACCGTTTCATAAATTCTGAACATAAAATCTAATTGAGCTTTCATACAACCAAAATTGTTAAATGTTTCTAATGATGACCTGTTTCAAATATAGCTCAACTCCATTGAAAAATTCAAACGAATCTTGATTGTATCCACCATAAAATCTGTACTCATGAACATTCATGTTAAATGAATCTCCAAGTTTTTTAGTGATAATTCTAGTAATATTCTGTCTATTCATACCTTTTGTCCAATTATTTATCTTGATTTATTTAACTATGAATATTAATCTTGATTTATTTAGCTATAAATATTCATCTTGATTTATTTAACTATAAATATTCATCTTGATTTATTTATTTTGGTTTTATCTTTAATATTTACCCTTTGCCCTTTATTATACATTTTGCAAACTTCGCACCTAGCTGTCTATAGATGCAGCCCTGGGGTTAGTCACATAGGAATTGCACCACTTACCACCCATATGGGATATATCACATTCTTTAGGCACATCTTTATCTACGCTCGGCGACTGGACTTTGTGCTCCATAAATTATCTATTTTCTCAGATCTTTTTTCCTTGTGACTTCCTAGTGAGCTAGTTCTTTACACATAGTGACTGTGTCACACGCTATTGTGTGCAAGCCCCACAGTGCAAATTTGTCACATGTTGTTTTGTTTGCATGTCCTTTTTCATGTGACTTCCTGGCGAGGGTATAGCGTATACCTAGTAACTGTGTCGTGCGCTCTTGTGTGTAAGCCGCACCACGCAAATTTGTCGCATGTCTTTTATTGCATACCTTGTATTTTGTGCCAACATTTTCAACCATTTCTTAATCGTGGAGTATATATTTATTTTTGATCGCGGATTGTATTTGATCTGCCTTTATTATGTAATGATCACTATAGACAACTAAGTGGTTCTCACTTATTTAAGACACAAATTTCCTTCTATACAGTTCTTGTTTTCGTTAAGATTTCAATAATATGTGGTTCATTAAAATACGTATTTTAGTCAAATATCTTTAAACTCATAAAGTTCTTTTCGAGATTATTTTAAACAATGAAGATACGGTCATCCTGGCCATTAAAAAAAACACAATCTTGTACATCTTATGTATTGTTAAAAGAACATTGAATTCCCTTTTTTTGGTGTATGATTGATGTGTGCAATTTGGGTTATAGAGTATACAGCTTGATCTTGCTTAAGATGTGCACCTCTCAAAAAACTGCTAGCTCCGCTTGGTCATTTTCACTTCCTGGACTTCAAAGGTAAATAAAAAAAGAAAGAGCTGGTAACTTTTTTAATTTTTATATATTTTGTAATTCATTCATGGTACTTTCAGAGGCTGGTATTGCCTACTCTGGCCAAATTCGTTTCCCTATTTTAATAACTGCTGAAAATAGTGTAGTTTTGACTAATTCAGGCTGATTTTTCGGGTACTTTGGAGCGGCCATTTCTATCTGCTGTGTGCTTAGATCATGTCCAATTTCCACAAGTACAATATATAAAGAAATTTCAGCCACAGTACATGAAAGTAGCATAGAGGTATGCCAACATTCTCTCCATTGTGCATGTTGCAAATGCAAACAACTTCATCTGACACCTGTCACTCTCTGAGAAGTATGTGTTATCTGTAGAGCGCCCCCTAAGATAGCCTCCCAGTGAGCATATGTGTAACTGATGGACATGAAATAGAAGAATTCATAGTATGACTAGTATTTTTACCAGCGTGTACTTCTGAACCTGGGGACCTTGCCCTTAGGCAATAGTTAGGAAAGTATTGAGATTGCCAACCGATAATTTTCATTTCTTGCTATATTTACTCAGCATCAAAAGCTAAACACGAAAATACAAAAGCTGAACATTAATCTCTGTGTCGGTCATTACATTCAGAGATTTAGCCAAGAGAATCAAAGTGTGTGTGTGTGTGTGTGTGTGTGTGTGTGTGTGTGTGTAGGGTAGGGGGAATAAAGGGTGAAGTGCGAATATATGTGTTTTTTAAGCAGAGAATTCTTGTTCGTGCCTGTTCTCTTGATTCTTTAAGGAATCGATTTCAATATAACCATAAGAGTTTTCATGAGCTTCACATTAATATTGATTTAAATAGGATATCCGTTTAAAAGATCAATTAGAACGTTCCTTAAATATCCATCTACCCTTAGCATTAACGTCTACGCTAATAATTCCTAAATCTCAGTACTGTGCATTCTTAAAAACGGGAAAACTAAAAATACAAATAGCAAAGTAGAAACAAACACGATATTGAAACGAATAATTAATTAAATAACTAATTAATTAAATGCTGTTTTAGAAAAGGTATTTTTCTATACTTATAGAAAAGGGTCAAAAAAGAACTATATTGACAATTTAACTATGAAAACTCCACTGGTAGGTCTAGATAGCTGTTTCCTTTCCATGTCTAAAAGGATCTTCGTCTTCGGCAGAAGAAAACAAGAATCTCACCTGTATATTCTGCTTCTGTCTATACATAAATTGTTAGAGGGAAGTAAGATGAAACATACATTTTCACGGGATGTTTATTATAGGGCTAGATCCGTTCCACGTCATCCACAAACTGATCACATTTGCAATTTTCATCAAAAGTGACATTGCAAACACTAGAAAGTGTTTGTAAAACACATAAACGCTTTCCCCTGTTTTGTCTTCCCACACCCATCCCCAAAGCTTGTGCCCCTGTTTTGTCTTCCCACACCCATCCCCAAATCTTGTGTCCCTGTTTTGTCTTCCCACACCCATCCCCAAATCTTGTGCCCCTGTTTTGTCTTCCCACACCCATCCCCAAACCTTGTGCCCCTGTGGGATAAGGATACATTTCTTGTCAAGATAACGCTGTGCTTCGTTCGCAGGGGCTAATTCATAAATTACTTCTTTCAGTTTTACTCTTACTTTACCAAGTACTGAAACGGCGCCTGGCCGTTTCTCGACCTTACTTAGTCCTGAAAGAGTGCCAAGACATTTTTTGTAACTGAGCAATTTATTCTTACTTTACCTGGATCTGGTCGTGCAAGTTGTTTTACAACATATGCAGTGGTGTAAACAATATTAAAAAGGCATAATAAGAAGTATAAAGAAAAAAGAAAAGAAAACAATTTCGAAGTTTCTAACTTACATAGAATTATGCGGCAAATTGATTAAGTATTTTGCTTGGTATGAGTATTTATTTATTTATAAATATTTATTTATGTACTTAAAATTACAGCTCACTTAGCTCCAAAGTTTTCAAAACCACACAGGGGCCAATTAACAATCATTACAGAATTAATAATAACAAATCTTTCTCTTCATACACTTTAATTAGTGTAAAAATTATTAATCTAGAGATTACATCGATAGAGAAGCGGATAAAAGCAGCAAATAGCAATATTAGATAGGAAACTTCAATGTGCTCTTTCGGAGGCGAATATTATAAGAGAAAAAAATGGTCGATTATGAACGTCACTGTGCCGTTTCAGGACCAGGTATGGCCTCGAAACAACAATTTCATGAGCAAGTAAACTGCTCGGATTCTAAATGGCCCGGTGCCGTTTCAGAACCATGTAAGGTTGTGTAACTGCTGGTTTCGGACCAGTTACGGTTGCAAAACCTTAATTGGTCCCGAAACGGCAACTGATCGCGATAAACAGTTAAACTTATAGGATTATACTGTGCGGATCACAATATTTTTCGGAATAATGACCCAGGGGCAACATCGCCTTGCATTGGGAGTGGAGTCCTTGTGAACGACTACACGGTGACGCGATGTGTTAAACCAATCCTTTGGGTCCCTCTATAAAAAATGTTGCACATGGGCAAAGCCTACTGTAACAGAGAATCCGTAATTTTAATTGGATGATTGTATGCGATTATGCCTCCAAAATTAATATTGGCCTGTTAACCTCGATATAATTTTTTTTTAAAAAAAACGTCGTGGTCGTATAGCATATAATGTACGAATGTACTTCAATGAATCAATCATAAAAAGTTTGCGAACGATTTCGGCATTAAAGTATATTGTAGGTTATACCCACTCTACACCATTACTATAAAACTATTTGACTATATATTTATCTTTTATAATCTCCAAAACTCATGTTTCTCAAAGTATTTCGAATTGGTACTCGTTTTCTTCTGAAGTGTTCAATATCCTTTACTCATATAAAAAAATCCTAAGGAAACTGAACATAATCCTCTTCAATCCGTGATGTCTTCATCAAATTCAACCAATTCTCTAAAGCCATAAATCTTCTTATTGGCTAATTACTACAATTTGTAAAAGCATAACAAATGAGAACGGAAAGCGAGACCAATCCACTTGATTAAGACTCGGGATATATTCGTAGCCTAGGATCACGACACGACAACAGGAAATAAATTTTATCTGAAGGGGTTTAATTACAATACAGTCGTGTGGTGCGGCCGTCTACAATGGATTAGGGAATAGGCTGGCGAAACCCCAGAAAACAAAGAGGTAGAGATCGAATCTAATTCTAGAGATGAAGCTATTGAAGAAACGGGGTTGAGCTAGCTGTCTCGAGGAAGCAGATAAAAATTGGGTTTAGAGAAGAAGGGACAGAACACATTTATCTATGAGGAAAATTAATGTAAACACTCAAATTGGACAGCTGAGAGCAGTAGTACTCGTGTCAGTGCGGACCTGAAAGAAGACAACCTGCCATATTGAAATATATACCAAACTTGCCTTTTGTTTGCCATGCTAGTGAAATAGACAAATCACCACTTATGTAATCGACATTAGGCGAGAAGTAAGTAAAAGAAAGGAATAGCGTGGTGTATATTACATGTAAAATTATTGACTTACCAGTCTTTGAAGATATTTATCAGCACCAATTTTTCAGCATTAGTCTACCTATGATTAGTTTCCAGTTATCTCAAATGGAAATGTTGAGACCTTGTTCCCAAACTCAGTGGAAAAGGAGACAGCTTTTAGGGGGGAAAAAAAGGTTTTCCCATTTTACTTTTCTTTTCTTGCGACGGATATTGTCTAATCGGCTGGTGTTAGATTTTTTAGATTTGACTGGTTTACGAAATTCTTCCTTTTCTATTTTTTCTCTTCTCCTTCCTTTATTATTACTATTATTATTATTATTTGCTTCAGTACGTGATACGTGTCTATTTGCTATAGAATGTAATTATATTTTTTTCTGTTTCTGTATCTGTCTCTCTGTCTGTCTCTCTTTCTGTATCTGTATGTCTGTCTGTCTCTGTCTATAATATAAATATAAATATAAATATATATATATATATATATATATATATATATATATATATATATATATATATATATATATATATATATATAATACCTTTTCCGGCGAGCACTTTTGCCACGCGCCAAACGTTATATGATATCACATAACGTCATTTGATGTACTAAATATAGTATAGCCTTTGGAATTGACCTCCTAGTTTTGTCTGGTGGAGAATAGTGCCCTCGCCTTCGTCTTATATATCTTATTATATATATATATATATATATATATATATATATATATATATATATATATATATATATATATATATATATATATATATATATATATATAAGGTTCAAAGTACATATACCAATCAGAGATCTCTTTCAGCATCACGGAATCATAGTTGTAAAATGAGTCCAGTAACGTAATGCACGGAAATATATTTGTAAATTGAGTCCAGTAATGTAATGCACGGAATAATAGTTGTAAATTGAGTCCAGTAACGTAAGTCACTTCTTTTACACATACACTGAAACTGAGGACATCGGTTGAAATGATTATGCGGGAATATCTAAATTATGCAATTGGCGTTCTGTTGTAGTAAATAATCGATTAAAGTTTCAATGGAAATAGTTTCTATATTGTCAGTAACTGACTGATAATGCGCATCATTTAAAAATACGAAATATGTGCTTACTATGTTTTGTAAAGGACATTAAAAAAAAAAAAAAAAAAAAAAAAAAAAAAAAAAAAAAGTTTGAATGGTTATCAAAAATTGAGCGTATTCTTCAAGAAACAATCGAGATGTATCGACAATTGGTACTTACAATGAAAATAAAACCTAATGCAATTAAATAATTAGGTAAAAAAACATAAAATATTTTATGTTTGGTACAAATGTAGCTCAAAAGTATACTGTTAAAGGATGTTATATATTTGTATGGACGGATTAAAAATATCCACTGTTAAAGGATGTTATATATTTGTACACACGGATTAAAAATATCCAGTGTCAAAGGATGTTATATATTTGTATACACGGATTAAAAATATCCAGTGTTAAATGGTAGATTATTCTAGTCCATTTAATGCATAATAATGCAAAGTGCATTCGGTATTTAGATTTATTTCTAAAGAAATATACATAGAAAGAACAAAAACTAAAAAAGGATAATTTTCATTTCTGTCTTCAATATTCCAAATCACTATTAATGGTGGCGGCAACATGCCTACAATAACAAATTCTTTCCCGCAGCCTCCCAAATACAAATGTGTTTTTTGTTATGAACAAATATAATAATAAATCAGAATGAATTCATGTCATGAATACATATCTCATAAAAATTTTGAACACTTCTAAAAAATGTACGAATCTCTTTAAATGAAAATACATAAATTTAACATCATCCGTTCAACGTTGCCTTCCTTGTCCATCTGTGACTTTCTTGTCACTGAAAACGAAAATAGAACCAAGACATACAATTAATTTGACTCATTTTAGGATTGTTTGCATTGAAGTATTCATCAATATCTAATGAAATGCAGTTGTATTACAGTGGTAGACGACACTTTTCAAAATCTAATTTTGTCCTGGAAACAATCTTGGGTAATTTTTCTTGAAGACCCTCGTTGACGGTTCATTTTTCTACAAGACAGATTTATCAAATGAACAAGGTTCGACCATGTATTACTAAACTTGTGGCCATCTGGTCTGAGATAGCCAGAACTGTTCCCATGTAATACTCGAGTGTTGACCATTGGTCTTCTTCTTCTTCTTAGGCCACCTGGGGTTTGTAGGACCCTATAATTGGATAATAATACAAGGATCGCATGCTTAGTTTGGTTCGGTTGGAAGGAATTGAATTGGAGACAATTAAAGACCCGATGGTGTGAAATGTATTGATGATACCACACAGTGTGTCAAGTGAATCTTCGAGAGTGTTGAGCGAGCGATATCATTAAAAATCAAAAACGCGATCTTCTCCTGCACTAGATACATAATATCTATTAATGTCTTTTTAAACATTATTCTTTCTCCAAAACTTGACGATATTAATAATAATAATAATAATAATAATAATAATAATAATAATAATAATAATAATAATAATAATAATAATAATAATAATAATAATAATAAATATAAGGATGACGATAACGAGTTCGAGAATGAAGATGATAATCCAACAACAACTAATACTACTGTTACTATTACGACGACGATAATAATGAAAGAAGAATGATCATGCAAATGACTCTTGGACAATCATGACCACCTGTAATTGGACAATAATACAACGTTGGCATGGTTAGTCAGTCGAAGACCCGATAGTGTGAAGTGTATAGTGAGGCCACAAATAGTGACTGAAGTCTTTCTTAGTTTTAATTGCCGAGTAAGATCCCAGATATTGCTCATACCAGCCTTTTCAACAGGTTTATGGTCTCTGCTTACGATATGTAAATTTTCGAATTCGGAATTTAAGGAACTTATTGATACGTATACTCTCTCTCTCTCTCTCTCTCTCCCCCCCCCCATATCTTCAATAACTTTATAATGTACTTTGTGAGATAGTTGTGCGAATTTTGTGTTGATTGTTGTGATTTTTTTCTTGAATAATGAAATGAAACGCTATGAATTAATTTTCAATTTTGTATTCAATGAAGAAACTAGCATTTGTAAAATTGGTTGACGGTGATGAAGATGTTAATATTAGGAGTAGTGATGATGAAATCATATAACTTCATTATTATTATTATTATTATTATTATTATTATTATTATTATTATTATTATTATTATTATTATTATTATTATTATTGATGTTGTTGATGATGATTATTATTAGTAGTAGCATGATTATTTGTTATTATTATTGTTGCTATTGTTATTATTGTTGTTGTTGTTTTTGTTGTTATTTCCGTCATCGTAATAATTTTCACTGCCGTCACAGTTATGGATGTTGTTGATGGTTGTTGTGATGGTTGTGTTTTATTTTGATTATACGTAATAAATACAGTAATAGATGGGAAAGAATAGGAAGAAAAAATGGAAGTGAAGAGTTGCAGCATACCCTTTAAAAAATCAGGCTTTCGAACTTTTCCTGTATCGGTAACCTACAAGTGTTGATTTACTCATTTGTTCCACAATTCTGACTATGGTGATTAGACGCCAATAATTAATAAATAGGCCATGGTTTTAATCAAGCATGTTACATAGTAAAATTAAATGGGGAAAATATAATATTTGAATTTTCATGTCCATATTTTCATTAATTGGTTTCAAAATAATACAATATTATCATATTATCAATTTGGGTACGAAATATTTTATTCGAGGCATGAATGTCTGGTTCATTGAATAGAATCATATAATATTCAAAATCTGTATAGCTGTCTTCATTTTTCTGGATATGTAATTTCGGTTGTCTGTTTATATATTGAAAAGTGTACGAACTTAGTTTTCTCAGTCGAACTGGATACACCATAAATCGACATTTCCTTTATAAAAATAAAGCAAATCACATATGGGGAGGAAGGATAGGGATCCAGGGGGACTACTTATAATGATTTTTTTCTTTTTTCTTTTCACGAACTGTGGATGTATATTATGGAATTTGTTTCCTCATTTTGACTTTTTCTTTAACTTTATGAAGTGCTCTCTGTACATTATTTCGAAAATTTCAAATCTTTCTTAAAACAATCTGTCATGAACCGCGTTTGTAATTCACATAACATGTACAGATAAACTTTTTATAACAGATGGAGGGGTAACATCTTATCAGGCATTCATGTATGGTTGTTGAAAAGCAACACTCTAAAGCTGCAAAGTTTAACGTTTTTGTTGAATTTTTCGGTGTAATTTGTGGGATTTTTTAAAATCAAATTATTCTAGTCACCCAGCGGATTGTGCTTTTATGCATCGTAACGAAAATTCTTGTTTCTCACATCTGTTATCAAATGTTTGATGCAAGTTGTTTTTATGAGCCAATAGGTTCATTCCGTCGATCTCAACCCGCAGACTTTAATTTAATTTAAATAAAAGTAGGCTTAACAACAACAAGTATATTAATAACAACAACAACAACAACAACAACAACAACAGCAATAATAATAATAATAATAATAATAGCAGCAAAAAAGCATAGAAACGCAAAGAAATGGACGACAACAAGAACAATAACAATATTATAAATATCATCGATAACTTAATGTACATATGGCTGTAAGTTATTGATGGCGCACGAAATATGGCAGAGTAATAAAGGCATACAAACGCTTTATAATACATATAGTTTACTCCCTCTCTCTCTCTCTCTCTCTCTCTCTCTCTCTCTCTCTCTCTCTCTCTCTCTCTCTCAATTTTAATTTTTTTGACGGTTTATACGAATGTAGCAAATTTAACTCATCGATGAACAAACCTTGATAGATTCTGCAGAATTTGTACAGTATGTGCTAATGAGTCAGTTCCCAGTTCCAAACATTCCTAACAGACTTCTATAGTAATTGCAAAAGTTTGGAAGATTCATTATTAAGCGTATACAATTCTTTCTCTTTATTATTTGTTTTAGGAAAATTAAAATATTTTACACGAATAAGTGTTTCCTTAGACACGATTTGGCTACTTACAAAGGCACTCAGGATCATGGGCCTGACAATTTGGTCACTTACAAAGGCACTCAGGATCATGGGCCTGACAATTTGGTCACTTACAAAATCACTCAGGATCATGGACCTGACAAATAAGCGTATCAAAGGTGAAACCCTAATGATGTTATTCTTATTTTAAAGGAAAATGAACTTTTTTGACACAAATAAATGTTTCCTTGGAATCGATTTGGCCACTTAAAAAGGCTTTCAATATTATTGGCCATTCTATTTTTTATCATGCTATTGGATATCATGGGCTTGCATTATATTTAACTATTTTACCCTTTTAATATCAAAGGTTTCCAAAATATTTTAGTTATTTTATCCTTTGTAGTAAAAGTCTTGCGCAAAGGGTGCACTATCAGAATCCCTAGATCCTCTGACTTTTAAAAAAACCAAAAACAAACTAAACAAAATCGAACACGTGACCACTTATGAACATTCTTGCGCTACAGTCGGCCTAATACTCGTACCTTGGATACGCTTATTTGATGTTCGAAGATGTAGACTATGGAAGTACGAGAATGCATATGTATGACCATATAAAAAACTATTACGAGATATTAAGAGATATTACGAGATGAGGAATGGTTTGTAATTTTTGTTCTTTCTATAGTTAAATGGTAAAAGGTGAACTCGCACATACGATGAAATAGTTAGTTCGAAAGGTTTTTATGTTACGAAATACAAATTACTTCGTTTTTGTAAATTTGAAGCACAGAAACGTGCATGCGTACACAAGCACAATTTTAATCGGCTTATCTGACACAAGCTGATCAAATTTGCCCTTTTGTTACTCTTTGGCAATAAATATACTTAATTTGTGAATTACAGAACGATAAAGATATATACCAATATATTCGACAATTTGGTTTTTTAAAAAGAAAATACTTGGTTATAGCTAAATTGGTATTAATCGCATTTTAGTATATAAAACTAGCAGAACGGGGAAAAATATCAGTATTCTATCAGTGGCGACGCGAGGGAGGGGTTGGGAAGGGACAATAGCCCCCGGGCGCCAGGCGAAGGATGCGCTTTCGGGAGCTTTTATTTTTTTCAGCTGAAATGTTCATGCTATTTCACTTTCACCTTAGGGTAACATGGGCAATTCTTCACAAAACTTATATATGTGTGTGGGGGGAGGGGGGATGGGGGGGGGAGGAAGGAGATTGGTATGTGAGGGAGGAGGGAGGTTGGCAACTGACATAAAATTTGTTCTCTGTAGCAAAGTAGGGGCGCCACAAAACAATATCGTCCCCGTGCGCCTCGAACCATAAGTTCTGCCGCTGTATTCTATATAGACAAAAGAGTTTATTTAATTTAATTTAATTTAATTTAATTTAATTTAATTTAATTTAATTTAATTTATTTATTTAGCTGTTTTTTATTATTATGATATTTGAAAGAAAGAAAAATGTGTTTTTATGCATGTTCCTTTAAAAGAGGAACACAGTTTTCAATTTACGATTGTAATATTTATCCTATATAAATTATTCTGATAATTTAAACTGGCATTACCCAAGCCCTGAGAAAGTTAAAGTCCAAGGGAGACAAATCGTACTGACCAGTTCCATTAGCTGACGATGAACAGAGGTGTAGCTAACCTTTCATTCTCATGTTTAGATTTCTCTACTTTTTCTTTCTTTTCCTTATATTCCTTTGCTTCCTTTCTTTTTTCTTTCCGTCCTGTTATTTCCTATTCCTAAGTTATCATTCATAAGAAAAGACCTCGTCCGGATACGCCTTACTGAAAAAAAAAAACAAAACAATTAACGTTCTTCTTTAGATGTAGATTTAGCTCACTTGATAACAGTAATGTTGATTCTGTTGAAACTGGTTATTTTATTAGAATTTTTTAAAAAAGTTCACTGAAGTATGAACCGTTAAAAAACACTGTGCAAACTGTAATGATTCGCGAAGTTTGCACAACGAGTTGGTTTTTGGTTTTTTTTGGAGGGGGGGGGGGTGGAGGGGGGGGGTTGTTTTGTTTTGTTTTGTTTTTTCAGTTCATACTGTTGTAAATTAAAAAAAATAAAAGGTCAATCCTTAATGATGACAAAATAAGAGATATTACATTTTAAAAGTGTAATAAATATAACATTCTAACCTCTTCTAACCGTGCATGAACAAATGCAAAATAGCAATTAGTATCCGCAATTTGCATACAGCCAATCAGGAAACGGCAACCAGTTGCCTGGCAACATGGAACAAACTAATCCTTGGTCATGCTGCTCTATTGGACTATATAGTAAAAGTAGTCAAAACGATATCCAGTGTGGAGAAATATGCATATGATTAAATTTCAAAATTAATTTATATTTGTGTCATAACTTTTGCTCATATTTCTCGATGGCGAAATTTGATAGTAACGCCTACTTCTCCTACCGAGTGTATAAAATTCGCTACAGAAGAACAGTTTTTTCTTTTTCCTTCGCCTTGTCAATATAGTCAAAAGTTAGCTGAAAATGATAAACATGTCTATTTAACAGGATAATATTTCAGAGAGAGAGAGAGAGAGAGAGAAACAGAGAGAGAGAGAGACAGACAGACAGATAGACAGAGAGAGAGAGAGAGAGAGAGAGGTAATAGTCGCCACCGTTTATTCACCTCATCAATGCACGCGGGGATAAAATACTCAAGATTAAATCGATTTGGGTTGATAAAAGTTGATAACAAACCGTTTTAAAGCTAAAGAAGGGGAAACACAGCTTGTGATTACTATCAACGAAGAATTTTTTCTTGAAGAAAAAAAGGAGCAGTTTTTGTTGTCGTTGTCCCCCCCCCCCAAAAAAAAAAAAAAAAAAAAAAAAAAAAACAAAATATATTAATAAATAAATACATATACAAATAAATAAAAACCATAGTCCCTCAAAGGGACTGACGTTCTACTGGGCGAAAAGAATTTCCAGGAATTCAAAATAAGACCATTTCTTCCTTTTAACTGCTGAGTGTTGAAACCATCTCTGATATTATTCAGCGATAACAAGATTTTAAAATTAGCTGCTGTGGTGCACATATTGGATTTCAGATTGGCACCATTTTCATTTAGGACAAAGTAGACATCATTAGAAGTCTTTTGGTGAAAACCCTATGTCATAATGATTATTCATTCAGAGGAAGTAGTGACAACAAGAGTTTAAAGACAGCCATTGTGGCAGCCATATTGGATGTACGAATGACACCATTTTAATTTAGTACCAACTAGGTATCATAAGAAGTCTATTAGTGAAAACCCCATGTTGATATAGCCATCCATTTGGAAGGAGTAGACATAACAATATTTTCAAGACATCCACCAAGGTGGCCATATTGAGGGTTAGTCATTTTCATTGAAGACCAACTAGACGCCACAAGAACTCTTCTGATGAAAACCTCACGTCAAAACGATTTTCATTTAAGAGGAGTAGCGAAAAAAGATTTTCAAGATGTCCACATATTCGACATCAGATCAGCACCACTTTAATTTAGGATTAACTATACATTATAAGAAGTCTTTTGGGGAAAACACCATGTCAAAATGACTTTCTATTTAGGAGTAGTGATAACAAGATTTTCAAGATGGCTGCTGTTTCGGCCATATTGGACCTCACATCGGCACTATTTTCATTTAGGACTAACTAGACATCATTAGTCTTTTGGTGAAAACCCCATGTCATTATGACTATCCGTTCAGGAGGAGTAGCGAAAACAAGAACTTCAAGCTGGCTGCTGTGGCGGTCATATTGGATGTCAGATCGGCACTGTTGTCATTAAGACCAACAAGACATCATGAGAAGTCTTTTAGTGAAAACCTAATGTTGATATCACTATCCATGTAGGAGGAGTAGCGAAAACAAGACTTTCAAGATGGCTGCTGTGGTAGCCATATTGGATGTCAGATCGGCACCATTTTCATTTAGGATGAATGTGTGTGTGTGTAAAGATTCATAGCAATCCTTTAAGTAGTTTAAGAGGAGAAGCAATAACAAACTGTGCTAACGGACGGACGACAGACAACGTACAAAAGACCATCCCATAAGCTCTTCTGCTCTATGACCGGTAGAGCTTACATTTTTTTTTAATATGAAGCACAAACAGCTGAACAGATGCCAAAAGAAGTGGCTACATACAATTTATACCAGTGTATTTTTGATTGACAGCATCGATGAAAATGTGCGTTTCTCTCTGTGTGTGTGAGACAGAGAGAGAGAGAGAGAGAGAGAGAGAGAGAGAGAGAGAGGGAGAGAGAAAGAGAGAGCGATTCTGACACTGCAAGGCTACAAACTCGAAAATCATGGATAGTTTTTGAAACATATGGTCTATAATTCCACATTTCGATTCATCTAGTTTATTTTACTCTTTCAGAGTTTATCGATATTGAATTACCGGTACTCCGAAAAAGCTTACCGTCTCTATAAATCCTAACTCTAGCTTTAGTTAGAATTGAACTCAACTTTTCGACGATGTTCAAGGACAGCTTCCACTGGCTTTAATGGTGAACCAGCTAAAGACCTAACTACTTAAATGTACAAAATTGCTTATTTTAATTGGAATTACAACTGAACAGAGAGGTAGCTTTTCTTAAGTTTTCGTTTACTCCACAATTTCATTCAGAACATGAAAATACGACCATGTGACTAGATCCAAAACCTGTTTAATCGCGAGGCGAAATCAACATAATAATAATAAAATAAATAATAATAATAATCTAATTATCTTGATAGTACCAGATGTAAAATATTAAAATGTAAAATTGTAACTTGGAGAAGAATTTATCATGTCATGGCCCCGGTCTCTCTCTCTTTCTCTCTCTCTCTCTCTCTCTCTCTCTCTCTCTCTCTCTCTCTCTCTCTCTCTCTCTCTCTCTCTCTCTCTCTCTCTCCGCGGATTATGCAGTCAATGGCAATCTTTCTGACTCCAAGATTATCAATAAAGGCGTTTCCCAAGGATGTATCTCGAGACCTTCTTTCTTTCTTATTTATGTAAATGTTCTACATATTTATCTTATTTATGTAAATGTTCTATATATTTATCTTATTTATGTAAATGTTCTACATATTTATCTTATTTATCTTAAACATGTACGCAGATTATATTGCTTTTACTTTACTGACATAAATGTTGAAAAAATAATATCAATTTTGTGGTCTAAGTTTACAGTGTATGTAAGATTGGTTGAATACCAACAAACTCATTCTCCACATTGGCATGACTAACTCTGTCTTCCTATGTTCTACAAAAAAAAAAGGCAAAAATTGGTGACACTAATCTATCGCCTAAACTCAACAAATGAGTTAGTTTCAAGAGTTGAGAACAGTGGCTAACTAGGTATCGCTTTAGGCAAGAACTTAACTTTCAAAGAATAGTTCTATTCGTATTCTGAATTTTGTCTTACTTACATTCCAGTCCATACTAGGATAAAGCACTTATTTTTCCATATGTCAATTATTGTTCTAACATTTTGGGTAGTCTGCTAAAGACTTACATTGATAGACTCCAAAAAATACAAAAAAGCAGCATTACCGCACTCCCACTGTTGATGTGCTCAACCAACTGAATTTCCTATTATTTAGGAACAGATGCTGCCTGATGTGGAAGGCTGTGTATGGTTTGGCTCCGAAAAAGCTTAACAGACAAATTCACATTCAAGTCTCTTGTGATTTCCCACATTACGAGATCAGTTTCTAAGCTATATGTGTAGATCAGAGTAATTCTTTCACGTGTTTGGGTCCAGGACATGGATTTACACATATTTTTAAAACAAGCTTTTAGTATTTAAGATCTTTAAGAAATTCGTTTTAATAAATATAGGATATGCGGATTAAAACGAATTTCTTAACAATTTTAGATAAACGTTGTGTCATGTTCTTTATGTTCATACCTTTGTAATTGTTTTATGTAAAATTATTTGTTTCTTGAGATATGTTTGATAATTAATAATACCTTTTGTATCTTTTTGTTGCCCCTCACTGGACACTAGCTTCGGGACCATAGCCCAGAATCATGTTTGTCACAGGATGAAGCCGGGTTGGGACTGGATTAGCGAAGACACCGAAAGCAATTGCTTTAATTAGATGTTTATTTATAAACGCAATTTAAAGATGAACAGATCTGACACCATTACAACAAAAAGATAAGGAAAATTATATAGTTCCTAACATGGAACTATTAACAACAAGTAACTCTACGAGAAAAATCAAAGAGGAATTTAACGAATGGAATTTAAACAAACGTGAATAACGTCCTATCACCAAATAACAAATAGAATTATATGACCTACAAATAATGCATCATAACAATTTGTCCACAAGATGGACGCATGAATTATACACTTATCAACATATCACTCAGCGATATTTGACATATGGATGCACGTATTTATGAATTTATCACTCATATAGCGATATTGAACATGTGAATGCATGAAATTATGAATCTATCTCTCATAAAGCGACACTGAAATGTGAATGCATGAAATTTTGAATCTATCACACATATAGCGATATTGAAATGGGAATGCATGGTGTTTTGCTCAGATAGCAATAGTGAAAATAACAATAACATGGAACACTTAATATATATAACTATCGTGGCGCCCAGTTGACGACCAAGATGTATTTCCGGTTCCACCCGCTCTAGTCAATGGTCAAGGAGCCACCACGCATGGTCCACCCCTTCCAGTCTGTTGAAGGATCCCTCGAGAGCCTTCTCATTCAACACAGACCCGATGGTCGCGAAACCTTGGTCCCTCACATCGAGAACACCAGTACTCTCTTCCGAGCCAACGTCACCAGACACAGCGTACACGTCACAAGAAACCACACAGAATTCTGTGACTCCACATCACCAAACCATACATAAGGCAGCTAAAAGTATAACAACTGAACCCTGTAGTACATATGACACGGTTAAGTACTTTTGCATTGATATATGTTGCGCATGCGCGCACATAAATTACATCTCGTTACACATTACATTAATCATTCAATGCATGCTGCGTATAATTAAATAAAATCCGTCTGTTCAGTTACAACAAATAGCTAACTTGAACCAGACTATAGTGTTTCTAATATCATGGCGTTGTATGACCTAGGTATTGACTCTGTAGAATTTAGAAGAAATTTCTAAAACATCTAATATATAAAACAATTCTGTCATATAAAACGAATAGTGATAAAGAATGCAATCTTAAATTTTACATACCTCTACAGCTGAAGATTGCTCCCGTAAAGAGGTAAGCTTTCTGACAAGACTCGTCGTATTGTAATTTGTTTATAGAGAATTTGCTCTATATGTACTCTAGCTGTGACAAATATGCGCAGCTAGGTACTTGGGTTTTCACTGCAGGCAATTTGCACATGCAGCATGGGGTGAATCGCGCTCAGTATTTCGAAATAACTAGAGCCGAAAAAAATAAACCACCCTTGTCGCTTGTAAAATTATATTGTAAAGTCGAAAATTATTTTGAGACAGAATTAATGTGAAGAATGTGACCCTGTGGCTATCGTACATTTATAAATTCACGTTTTAAATGACATAATTGAGGCGATTTAATTATATCACACTATAATGTCGCATTAATTCTTATGGCATCAGGAACTCGCGTTATTATCAACATGAATTCATCTCTAAATTAGCAATATATATCAGCAAGATTTAATGAATTTACGTGGACATAATCACCTTTAGTATGAACCTCACAGGAAGGTTATCAAAAAAGGATATCTATTTTTGTATATTTGTTTTTCAATTTTCAAATTAGTCTTACATTAGAATATAAATATTTCTATTAATTGATTATAAAATACGTTTGAACTATCTAGGCATTGAAGGATTTTTTATTTTTTCTGATTATCTTCCCATTCGCTTATTTGAACGTTTTCAGCAGAGTTTGATTGGATAATTAATTGAAAAACAAATACATTTACAGACCAAAAGTTCTTGATTTGATTGATTGCTTTATTTATGAATAGGTTATGATTTGTCCATGTACAATTATGTCATAATAAATTCAACAATTAATCGAGAGACATGTGATCTCTAGATAATTGATTGAATGTGGAAATTCTGGCCCATCCTACAATGCTTTTAATATTTATTTCACTTGACACACAGCAGTTACTCGGTTTCTCAGAGTTGCTGCTATTTCCTTTTAATTGTTACAACACAAATTTAGCACCTAGTGTACCAAAGACTTCCACATTCTATACTGCAAAATCTTCAGTACATAAATGAATAGACGTCCTGAAATAATCAGCACATGCATAGAATAAATGATTAACTGACAATTTGTATAAAAAAATACAGAATGTTCAACGGATACCAAAATTTCATCTGTTTAACAAGGCTTATTTTTTCTCTGAGTAATGTTTTCAGGATCATATGAACTTTTTGTGTCGTCTCTTTTTTGTTGGCTCTTTTGGCTTTGTTATTGTGTTCAATGACTCGTTTGACTTTTTCAACAATGTTGTGATCTAATTAAGTACTTCCATCTTTTGCTTCTTTAATTCTAATTCATCTTGAAGATTTTCCGCTTCATCAATTGAATTTAGCACTGACTCATCTAAAATAATGAATCCATATTTATAGAATATAGCTCAGTAGACCATCAAGGCATATGTTTTAAGTTGTGTACCAGGTGAAGCTGAAATGTATTTGCTGGACTCATTCAAAACTTTTCCTTCAAAATTTGCAGGAAAACCTGTGTCGTGCAAATATTTAGCAATCTCACTCACTTACTTTACTCGATTTCAGCTAATTTGCTTATAATTTGCCTTCTATCTCACTAAATATCTTTTCCATATTTGTTTTTTTTTTTCTTTATAATTGAATTTAAAGCCGTGGATAACCTTCTGTCTCTTGTATGATATTTGTAATACCCACTGGCCAGCCACCTACTGCTTTTCATTTATTTCTTTTATTATTTTTATGATTGTTCGATTTACTCATCTTTGGTGGCGAGGTGTACTAAAGGTGCAATATCACCTGAAGTCAGCTGTTCGGGAGAAAGAACAAAATTTTTAATTTCCAACTTTTTAGGGTACTTAAAAATGGGGATGGTATACAAAACTCTAATAATTTTATAACATGTATTCCAAGACACATCATCAAGCTCCGCGTATGTTTCTGTCCTTTTTTCTAATTCTGAGATAGTTTTGAGTTTTTCGTGATGTCTTATTGTTGACTGATGCAATCCCATTCTAACAGATGTCATAAATAACATAAATATTTATTTCTTGTGACATGTCATTTATTGATTTTCTATTTCATTGACTATTAAAACGCATCACATCAAAATAGCCGTCAGGCAATGTATTTAAATTGTTTGTTTTTTTGTTTTTGTTTTTTTTTTTAAAATCTCTTATCATCATGAGCTGATGAAGTAATTTTGTTTCTCATTCCAATGTTATACATCATATAATTTTAAAACATAATAATGTTCATTTCCTGTAAGTGTTCATTATAATTAAACAAACTATCCTTTTATTCGTTTAAAATAGAAGATTATTTTTTATCACGCACTTCTTTGTGCCCATGCACATATTTTTCTTTTAATGGTCATTACTAAAAAAAATAGAGTTTTGACCTTAAAACCCCCACAACCTTTTACAGGTATGCCATTTAGTTTATCATTGAAAATACTAGGTATCTTTTTGTTTAGTTGTGGTATATTAAACACGTTGTCCGGCGTGACATCACCGGTGTGATAACATTTAATGTATTATTTTATATCATTGTAAAGGTAGTCAGTTTCAACATATTATACACAATAAATCTATATCAGTCATAAGAAATTTAATTCTTTTATCGTACTTGATTTTCAAGTATAATTCATACATTAACCACTTCGATAGCTAAATTGTTTTCTGCATGCATGTACTGACACAATACGTATGTATATTCGTTGTACATAGGTAGATGATGAAGGATTTTGATTTAGACTTGTTATATTTAAAAAATTTCATTTATCGTGCACAGAGTATTCTTGATTGGCTTCAGCGTATCGATGTCGTATCATTTTAATTCTTCTTAGTATTCCATTCTCAATCATCAGGAACATATCGTAATCTGTTCAAGCTCTATTTCCGTTAGTTTCAACTTGCAGCATGAACTAAAACCAGGAGCACTGTAATAGCGAGCAAGATCAATTAAGCAGCTTTTCATACATTCCTAAACAACTAAAAATATCACACATCAACGTATAAAGTAATAGTAGTAAAGATCACCTAGTGTGTTCAGTTCCAAATGTTTCAATAAATCCTGAACATACTGATATTCGTCTTTGGATATATTCGAGTTGAAAAGAGAGAGAACAACTTTTCTATCAGTGATATAGCTGTTTCGTTGAATGTTTCAAAGTTGCGCATGTACTCATACAGGTAAATGTCTTTCCTCGTGTATTTAGGTTGTAGTATTTGAAAAATCCCTCTTTTCTTTGAACTTTTCGTAGCTCAAGTTGTTTACAAATTGTTCCAACGATTGTCCCACAAATCTAAAGCTATGTACAAACCTAAATGTCCTTTAAACTAGTATCTATTTTCCCTTTTTTATGAACCTATCAATAATGTAATCCTGGCTGAATGAAATACATTAATCTTCGTTGTAAGGTGTGATCGGTAACTCCTGATCAGGATATTGTCTAGCTGTTTCCCTGATAAATAGGTTGCTGTCGTGACCGGATGGTGAATCATGAATGAATAGATGGGTTTATTTGGGATACTTAAAACTGAAATTGCATTTGCTGTATGCAGTATCTCTGTACTTACCAGTCAAATGATCGAGATCGCAAACTTTGCAATATCTTATATTTTTCTCACAGATACGGCATATGTTGGTTGATTTAAAATGTTTCTCATATTTCATTGTGAACACCAGAAGTTTTAATTTTTTTCTTTATATATATATATATATATATATATATATATATATATATATATATATATATATATATATATATATATATATATATATATATATATATATATATATATATATATATATATTGTTACGA
Source organism: Margaritifera margaritifera (assembly GCA_029931535.1). NCBI lineage: Eukaryota > Metazoa > Mollusca > Bivalvia > Unionida > Margaritiferidae > Margaritifera > Margaritifera margaritifera. The sequence continues at coordinate 1,644,934 of JAQPZY010001345.1, forward strand.
CTAGGGGTAATGTAACAAAAGAAAAGACTCAAACAGGCTTTCAAGATTTAAAATACAACTATTTAATTTCCTAAAATATTAAAAAATTTCAACAAACAATTAATGTGAAAGAATTAAAAATAACTTACAGTATAGAATATCCTTAAAAGTCCTAAATTGTTCTAAAGTTCAATGATCCGGAAGTTAATCCAAATATTCCGAATGAAGTAGGTTCCGAATGAAACCTCCACTGTACTGATGTACTAACAAGAATCAGTTATATCCAAGTGTTATTAATTCCAAGTAATCCTTGTGAATATGGAATATCACACAAGTTCCAGAAATGTTTCCGATAATTCCAACGGAGCTGTATAATTCTTAAAGTTAAAGTAGCAGTACTGAATCCAAAATGTACTATATAATAATAATATCTCTGAAGCAGAATATCCACACAAAATTAACCAATCTCGTTTATGACCTCTCAGGCTGAACGTACTATGAAAGAATCACGAACGCTCCAATACATCGTATTATATAGCTTCTGACAGAGTAAATCATATAAAAACCCAATCATTCTACGTCTCAAATAAACACATCAGAATTTGATCTTAAACTCTAATTTCTGGTCAACACAATGAATCACTCCTCTGGGATTGCGATATCTAGGTCAGAAGTTCAAAAGTACAAATTCTCACGTGCTTGATTTTCACAAGACCAATGTACTGGGTCACATGTACCGTATATGTACTTTCTGCAAGACGACAGCTGTTAGACTAGTATGCAGAGATCATAAAACTATATCATTAATTAAAAACAAAATGATACATAATTCCGTAACAATATATATATATATATATATATATATATATATATATATATATATATATATATATATATATATATATATATATATATATTGGTTTTTTTCTAAATACAATAGTTTTACGATTTTACTAATTGCATAGTAAAATTCTTGAGTGCAATCAGTACCTGTGTAAACTTTTTGTTTATATTTCCTGTGGATTGATTAGAGATACATACAGAATCCAGATAGATTAACCAATGTGCTTTCAAAATCGCAGTAAATTATGATTGTAACCTATAAGTGATGTGTAAAGTTTTAGAATTTTCCAGGAATGGTCTATATCGTATTGTCTACAGTTTAAGACAATCTATCGTTTAATATTTCATATGAATAGAAAAAGTTTACATATATACTTTTGTCCGTGATGTTTGTTTATTTGGCTTGATGTCAATATCGAAAGATCTTTTATCCAACATAATGAAATTTTTCTTCTTTGTGTTCGTCTCGAGAGGAGACACGCACCGAGGGTGTAACGTCTCTGTCACTATTTTGATTAAACACGATTTTATATCAACATGTTTGACATTCTTATTTTTTATTACTCCCACGGGTCTAATGTAGTTTTCTTCTACTGTCTCGTGTATTTTTACAAATTTTTGAAATTCATCTTCAAATTTGAAAATATCTTCTATTTTTAGCTTTTTCAGAAATATGTTGCTTTAATATATGATGCTTGAACAAATTCAGTTTAAAATGTAGTTTGTTGTTGTTGTTGTTGTTGTTTTTCATTTCATCTATGTTTCGTTGTGTTTGAAATTCCTCCAGACTAAGTAGTCCCTGCCACTGAGTCCTCCTTCTATTTTGCTCACCTACATCTTTCAGTCTTAGACGCTGTGATCTGTACATGATCTGGCCTTAAACCCTTCTTCCCAAGCTAATACGTTCTGGTCTTTGGTTTTCAGCTTTTTCGGCAATCCACAACCATTTTTGACCGATGTATTTATATTGGTTGAAATTATTTAAATGAGGATTTTTCGAGCAGACTTAAGTGAATATTAGTAACTTTTAGTGGCTACCTAATAGTAACTTTTAGTGGCTACCTAATAGTAACTTTTAGTGGCTACCTAATAGTATCTTTTAGTGCCTACTAGCTACTTTTACTGAGAGATAGTTAGTGTTTAATAGTAATTTGTAGTGACTTTAGGTGAGAAATAATTAGTGACTACCTTAGAAACTAAAAGTGTCTAATTTTTCCCTACCTAAATAGGTTGGATGCCTAACTAGTGAACTTAGTGTACTCACTCATCACAGGATATTTGGAATCTTTCACAACATATTAAAAACAAACATCATATGAATTGAAATCACTAGAAGCTTCAGATTATATGCCTGCCTTCACACAAGCTGAGAAAAGACAAAAAAAGAAAACATACAACAATTAGAGTTGACAAATATTGTAGACTAAATTATTGCTGAAGTCGACATAAAATTACAATAGAAGAGGCCTTCAGTCTACTATCAAACGAATTGAAACTTCAAAGAGAAAATTTTAAGTTTTTTGGACAATCTAAGGAATATAAAAGAAAGTTTGAACAAATTAATTATGAAGCAAGAGGATATAGAGTTGCAGAATATGGTGGAGGAGAGGATATGAAAGAAAAGGTATAAAAAAAAGCTTTATTTGGAACATTGTATATATCAAACTCTGTTATATGTTGGTATCCTTTTCTATCATTTATAAAACGGAGACATGGCAAAAACATAACGCAGTGCAAAGTACAGGTACAAAAAGCGAAAGTAAATCGTTATATCAACTAACATATGCATGAAATTTTATAGTGTCATATGTGTACATAAACACACAAAATGATACTTTAAACATAGCAGTATTATCGTAGTACTTCTGATGTAAAATAAGAAAGTGAGACCTCTATTCACTGGTTGTGTTCAATTACTAAGTAGAATGTCAGAATGTCTGAGTCAAAGAACATCATAAACACAATTCTCCGAGCATTGTTAGAAGCAGGCTTAATAATTAGTGATAACATGTTGCTTGTTAGAAGAAGGCTTAATAATTAGTAATGTCCTGTTGCTTGTTAGAAGCAGGCTTGATAGTAATATCATGTTACTTGTTAGAAACGGGCTAAATAGTTAGTAATATCATGTTACTTGTTAGAAGCAGGCTTAGTAGTTAGTAATATCAGGTTGCTTCTTAGAAGCAGGCTTGATAGTAATATCATGTTACTTGTTAGAAACAGGCTTAATAGTTAGTAATATCATGTTACTTGTTAGAAGCAAGCTTGATATTAATATCATGTTACTTGTTAGAAGCAGGCTTAGTAGTTAGCAGTATCATGTTACTTGTTAGAAGCAGGCTTGATAGTAATATCAGGTTGCTTGTTAGAAGCAGGCTAAATAGTTAGTAATATCATGTTACTTGTTTGAAGCCCGCTTAGTAGTTAGTAATAGCATGTTACTTGTTAGAAGCATTCTTTGTAGTTAGTACTATCATGTTACTTGCTAGAACCAGTTAGCAATATCATGTTACTTGTTAGAAGCAGGCCTAATAGTTAGTAATATCATGTTGCTTGAAAAACTATTAAGTTACAAGATAGTTTCACCGTCCAAAATGTCTATTGAAAGTATCTTTAAATTAATTCTGCATATCTCTATAGCCAGTCTCACTACAGACTATTTAATTGTTCATGGTTTAATACGGGCTGAAATAGTCCTTTATACAGTTATTCTCGTGCTTTTACAGTGAGTTGTTGTTTCTGTAGCCTTTCCCGAAATATGTGCGACGGCTGATCCTTTACAAAGTATGTTACGCATTGCAATTCATTCTGCATTTTACCAATGCATACATTTAGTTTTCCCACAGTTTTGATTACGGATAGTATTCACTATTATACCACATAAAACAATTGCAATTTTTTGTCTAAATTTGTGCAGATAATGTATATTGATTTGTGAAAGATATCTATTAGTGTCATCAGTGATATATTTATTAAGGTGTAAATATCAGTAAGTTTGTGTTCATGTTGTAGCTATTAGGTACACTATTGCACATTCTTTTCATTATAAAAAAGTGTATGTAATGATCAATTTTACACAATGACAAAGAACCAACTAATAAGAGACGACATAGAAAGTTAATATGATGACAACAAAACAAATGAAACAGATGAAAAATGTGTATATGTGTTTTTCCTCACGAAGTTTCAGTAAATCATTTGATTGATGTAATTGTTGATTATTTTATTTTAGGACTGCTATTCATTTATATAATTCATTTTTATACTAGCTCTTTCTGATGTAGAATGTGTGAGATTCTGACACACTATGTTTCAAATTTGTGTTTTAATCAATTAAATGAAGTAGAAGAAGCTATTAAAACATATTGAGGATGTGCCTGACCTCCCACATTCCATACTACTATTGACTGATAGACTGTTGCATTGACGGATGGGCTGATATATGGGTTTCGCTGCCTTCTTGAACTGAAAGCGAAGCACAGTTTTTCCATTTCTAACGGCATTGATCTTTTAAAAATATGCATACAGGTATGTATGTGCGTACATATGTATGTATGTATGTATGTATGTATGTATGTATGTATGTATGTATGTATGTATGTATGTATGTATGTATGTATGTATGTATGTATGTATGTATGTATGTATGTATGTATGTATGTATGTATGTGTTTAGGTATGTAGGTAGGTCATCCATCTATCCACCCGTTTGTCTGTCTATTCTCTGGACCGATTTTATTCTGTGTCGGAAACCGCTTTTCATTATTTGGCTATTACTGTCCGTTTCCAAGATATAGCGTGTTTCATTAAAAATCATGTGCGGAGAAGAACGAAATTTGCCCATGTGTGGGTCGGTGGTTCTTCCTGGGATTTTCCCGGGTTCTTCCTTCACCAGATATACTGGCCGCCATGTATAGCCTATCATGTGCTGAAAAATGGCGTTAAACCCCACAAAACCATAAAACCACAAAGTATGTTTACTTCCAATCCTTCCTGTCGGCTGATACCGGTCATCACTTTGTATTTAAGGCTTTACTTAATATGAAACCAGTAGTAAATAAAGCCTGATATGGAATGATACAAACTGTCTATAGAAACTCAGAAGATGACTTGGGTAACTGACTAAAAAAAAGCAAGGTGGAGAAGAACGAAAGATAGATGGAAGTGAAAATAGATCTTCAGGCTAATTGGTATGTAGTATTATGCTTCTTAAATTATAGATAAACCCTTGAAAACTCCTTCCATCAAAAATTCTGGCAAATTTCCTACGTCTCATACATGATTTCTTTGCAGCTTGCCCTGAACAGAAATAGTCAAATAATAAAAAGCGATTTCTGAGACATTTCTCCTGTCTGCCTCTCCTTCGCCGTACTTGGAAATTTGTTATATGAACGTTATCAGGGGTTCTATGTAGTTTGAAAAAAGTTCTCCTTCCTCATAATAAAACAATTTAAAACTATAAATCTCCAATTTTGATATACCACGAGATGTATAGATTTTTCATTACATGGAAACGAGGCTTGCCGAATTTCCTTTAATCAAAAATGTATACAACTAGTACAACGAGTATCAATTATACAGCGTACATACTATACATGTATTGTATTTATACCTCATAAAATACATACTATACATGTATTGTATTTATACTTCATAAAATACATACTATACAGGTATTGTATTTATACTTCATAAAAATACGTACTATACAGGTATTGTATTTATACTTCATAAAAATACGTACTATACAGGTATTGTATTTTTAACTTCATAAAAATACGTACTATACAGGTATTGTATTTATACTTCATAAAAATACGTACTATACAGGTATTGTATTTATACTTCATAAAAATACGTACTATACAGGTATTGTATTTATACCAGATAAAAATACATATATTTATATTTCCAAAGGAGTTGAGACTGACTACAAGAGTTGAGTAATGACAGAGGGAGTTAACTATTCACGTCCCTGCCAATTGTGTTTGCTACAACTGTTGTTCTGCAGCTATTGCAGTGCAGTCTTATTGGAAATTGTTAAGTTGCTTCTTTTTCTGAACTTCTAGTTCATTCACATTGATTAAATCAATAAAAGAGACGCATCGATTTCAACTTGAAAGTTGGTTTAAATAAAGAAAGTATAGCTCTACAAACGGTACGTGTCAAGTATCCCGAACAGTGAAAGCGCCGCCATTTGATCACCGGTGAATGCAACGAGTGGAAATAGGACATTTTTTGTTTTTTTGTCGGTTTTAATGCCATTTGCAGCACATAATAGGCTGTACATTTCGGCCACTATATTTGGTGGAGGAAGAATCCGGATTACTAGGGAAAAACCACCGATCCACGAGAAGCTACTGGCAAGCTTTCTCACATACCCACACTGGCCGAGGCGAAACTCGAACCCACGCGGACAGAGGTGAGATGTCAGTGATCTGTAAAGGCGAGCACCTTAGGCCAATCGGTAACCCGGAGCCCCGGAAATAGGACAACCAAAATGACGTCATTGAAACATTTAAAGTTGCTCCAATTCATTATTATGATTATGCTTGACTAACCATTGCTACTGATGATATGATTCGTTTTTTAAATCCTCTCTCTCTCTGTTTGTGTTCAGGGCCGGCTCAAGGTTATGAGAGGCCTAAGGTTAATAGGAGGTTAATGGAAGGGAAAGTATGTATTACATATTGGAATGGAGGGCCTAAAGGAAGGCCCAAGACTATAGTCTTAATGGCCTATGGGTTAATCCAGCTGTGTTGGTTCGTTTGTCTGGCAGTTTTACCATCATTTGGGCCAGAAAGAGATCCAGACAGATCTGGATCCACTGAGGTAAAACTGACAGGCTGACTGACCAACTGAGAGAGAGAGAGAGAGAGAGAGAGAGAGAGAGAGAGAGAGAGAGAGAGAGAGAGAGAGAGAGAGAGACTGCAATTTAGGGATCAATTATTGCATTTATATTCCAGGAACGGGAGGGGTGGGGTGGGGTGGGGCTGGGATGTTTTTTAATGTGCAAAAGAGAATGTCTTTATCTCTATTATATGTTGACCTGTTTTTGCACTTTGTATCACCACAGGGCCCAGATGTGCTAGTATGGTCTTGTCTTTGTGACTGTCGTTAGCTTTGCTCTGACTAGGATGTATCTGAGGTTTTCCGGTATGCGGTTTGTTCGAGAGGATTAACTTTAGTATGTCACACGATTCCAAGCTGGGCCAGTGTTACTCTTTGATTTGACCTCCTCTGGATTTTCTGGATGGTATGTCAGGATAAATGGCATCCGTTCAACTTTTTCCTTTTCGCTATATTTTAAGAAGTCATTGCGGTTTTTTTGTTCCGCCTTCCTTGTTGCCTCTACTATCATGTTTTTGTCATCAAATGTTTAGACAACTCCTCAGACCTTTTTCTAGGAATGTTTTATCGTCGGAGCAAATTCTGTATATTCTCTGTACCTGGCTGTACGGGATGTTCTGCAATGCTTTGGATGACAACTGGATGAGAGAAGATTCTGGTGTTTATCAGTTGTCTTTGAGTAGATGTTCGCGTGGAGTTTGTTTTCTACAGGTCTGCTTGTTGTATCTAGAAATACGTGGTTTGAGTTAGAGACTTCTTCCGTGAATTTTATTAAACGGGCATCCACACGCAAATAAAATAAATAAAATAATTTTTAGAGCTCATATTTTTCAATTAAATAAATCTTTTTTTTTTTGGTTCATTATTCATTCTCTTACGTATAATTACTACTTTTTTGTAGTTCTTGTTGGTATTATTATTATTATTATTATTATTATTATTATTATTGTTGTTGTTTTCTTGTTGTTGTTGTTGCTTTTTGGTATATAATCTACGGATAGATCACTTTATATTAAGAAAATATATGACGCTCTTGCTCCTCCTTTTATAGGTTAATATCAGCTAGGAATAATACTGAAATTAAATCCATAATCATGCAAAGTTTTGTAAATTCAAGGTTTTCTTTTGTGTTTATTGTTTGTATTGTTTGTCTCTGTTTTGTGATTGCCTTTGACAAAGACTCAATGAGAGTCGAAATCGCTCAGGCTAGTTAAAACACAAAATCTGGTGTTAATCTCAATAATTTTCATCATGTCAACATTCCCATTTTCACGCTATTCCAAGCGAATTCATTTAAGCACCTTTGTAAGTGACTCCAGAGGTGAATGTTAGTAGCCATACCCGCAAAACCTGCGAAATTAATACACATTTATGTAAAAGTGTATCTTTCCCTCCAAAACACCAACCTCATGGGATGGATCCAATATTAAAAACTCTTGTGGATATCTACAAAGGTTTAAAGTTTCTACCTTGAACAGTGTAGATAGGTTTGAGCGACATTACGCACATACGAACGCATGCACGGGAAATATATAGTCCTCGCTTTTTTCTTTCAAAAGCGGGAAGATAATGAAATTGAAGTCTTAGAAAGTTATCAAAAGTGTACCTTCTGATCCATCTAGCTGAATGGCATGAGTGTCCGCATAAGGGGGGGGGGGGGAGATTTTTCAAAATCCATTGTGAAGTATATGTATATAGCACTTTTGAATTTGGCTTTGCCCACTCACCCACCCGCCCCCAATCCCCGGAAAAATGGCTTTGCTCCCCCCCCCCGGAAAAAATTCCTGCGAACGCCCATGCCGTTAGGTCTTGTTTAAGAAAATAAAGAGAAGAGAATGTAGAATAAGGTTTGTCATCCCCCACCCCACTTACACACCCCTGTAAATATTAACCAGTCCTTACTTTTGAACACAGTATCCAGCTAGCTTCCATATGCACTCATGGACGAGTTTTAACACATTCTGCTGGCTAAACATCAGAGGATCATTCGTCTATCATTCCGAACAGCTTTAATAATCATTTGATTAATGACAGAAATGAATGTCCCACTTTCCAATGTCAAACTGTTTAGTAGATATAGCAAGGTTAAACCACGATAACAAACCATGACCGAGTATCAAGGGCGTCCGCAAAAAAATTTCCGGGGGGGGGGGGGGGGGGAAGCAAGCCAAAATCAAATGGACCAGGCTAATACTGCACAGTGTTTTTTTTTTTTAAATCCAAGGGGGGGGGAGGGGGTAACTACCCCCCTCTTGCGAACGCCCATGCCGAGTATATCATTCGAAGCGGACGAAAGCGGAGTTTAACACCATCTTAACATGATCGCAAATGCTGCCACACCCTGGATAGCTCTTGTAAACACTATCTTCATATTTATGCGGAAATCTAAAAAATCTTAATTATTGTATGTAGCTTGATCTGATGATTTTTCTCTCCCAGATTAGTGACCGACCATTGGGGAGGGGGGTCTGATTTTTTTAAAAATTCTAGCGACCCACACCACCACCACCACCACCATTTAGTAATCTGTACTATCCATTATACCTTGCCCTATACAGAGACTGATGCCGTGTTTATTTGGGTGCAAATAAATTATATTTTTAGAACAAAGAATCAGTCTTCTGTCACGGTTTGTGGCTACTTCCAGCATCGACCAGGACTGGCATATACAAAAGGACTGCTCTAATCAACGTCTAATTTCCAAGAAGCAGAAGAATCGGATACAAATGTACCTGCCTCAACACACCGCCTTCATCTGTAATATATAGAGGAGTGTTTTCAGCCCAAGTGCACTTCCGCCCACACTCACACCTACAAAATCCAAAACAATCAAAAAAAAAAAAAAAAAAAAAAAAAACCAGCGCGAAACAAGCGGAACGTTTCCAAAAGTATGTTTTCTTTACGGTGAAAATATATGTGCCTATGTTCATTGAAAGAGGGAGATGCTATCAAAAAAGCAATTAAATAAGATGGCAAATTTATTAGTAATTCGTACATTCATTCCTTTGATAGAAAATGATCCCAATTAGGTTATGCATATGTATAAAACAGAAAATATAATCCCTTAGATGAATGATTCCAGGTAACATGGTTCTTACAGTGGCTTATGCGTGTTTACCTCGCAGGAATTTCAAAATTTTAAGACTTAAACGGAAAATAAAACTATAAGAACTTAAAATTGACTAAATAATGGTATGAATACTATAAAAGAGTCCTTACGACACGTATGCCCCCGCCAATATAGTACAATTGAAGAAAGCTTGGTTCAATGTGGAACGGAAACTCAATGTTAAAAGTGGCCACAGATTGGTAAAATTGTGTCAGAAAATATTACAAAATCAAATTATCCTGGGTCTTTTTAATATAAAGCCTCATATCAAAGAAAGTAGGACTTGGCGCGGTATAACGCTGCTTGACGAACGGACATAGGTTGTATGTATTGATGTTTTTGTTGAGAAACATTTCGTGCACTTTATTTTTTTAATTTAGGTTATGTGCACGTGACCGTATTAGTATCAGAAATATCTAATTAATGAACGAATATTCATGCCTGAGAAGAATCATTCGATTTAATAAGACGAAGCTATATCTGCAAGAAAACAATCATTTGATTTAATAAAATGAAATTATACCTGCAGGAAAACAATCATTTGATTTAATAAAATGAAATTATACCTGCAGGAAAACAATCATTTGATTTAATAAGACGAAGCTATATCTGCTTGATTGATTGGGATTTACGGCACACCAGCACTGTAAGGCTATATAGCGCCACAAAAGGGTGATATGATATATGATTTGTGCCTGAAAAGTGGTTCACGATCAACGAGCGATAAAAAGCAAAAAGAAAAGAATTAGATGGTGAGAACAATATATGAAGGTTCACGATCAACGGGTAATGTAAATAATATGTATAAAGGGTAATTAGATAATAAAAGATATTTAGGGTGATTGACAGTACACATGTTGCTTAAGAATACTCAAGTAAAATAGGTTGCATATAAGCTATATTTTGGAATCAATGTTAACTTCCTTCAAGAAATTTGAAACACAGGACACATTTACTGTATCAAAAAGCTCCTTCGTGTGCAGAACATTGTAGTAACGATCACGTATAGGTTGGAGATCGAAACAGTCTATCAGAAAGTGCTTCACGGTAAAGGGTTGCTTGCAAGAAACGCTTTCGGGTCACCCTTTAATATGTAAGAGTGGGTTATATAAGTATGATCAATTCTAATTCGTACAATGATTACTTCATTCTTACGGATGATTCTGTAGGAAGGAGGCCATGCGCCTAAAGAGAGTTTGACCATATGGAGCTTGTTATTGACTGTATCATTCCATGATGCATGCAACTTACTAAATAAGGATTTTTTTATGCAAGGTGTTGCTATACCTGCAGGAAACAATCATTTGATATTTAAATAATCTGAAGGAAAAAAAAACGTAAGCGTCCAGTCATACTTTAAAAAGTTATATTTTTGTATTGTGGATCCAAGATCTTATTTCAAAACTGTTGCAGATACATGTGTTTTATTTTGAGGAGTCTATTTTGTTGGTTGAATATCAAATAGAAACTATAAATTACAGTATAACACATAGGGGTTAAACAGCAAAAAGACACCAAATTAAAGCAAATTCCGAGCAAAGTTCCAATAAAAGCTGAAAATGGCCCATGTGCCAAAAGTATTTAAATAAACAAAATTTCATTTTTTAAAAAATCGTAAAAGATTGTGTGCATTTTATATTAGTAGGGTAAATGCGGAAGACCTAGACCATCATTAAAGCTTTCAGTTTGTAAACAAGGGAAAGATATCCTATTAATTGCTCTTACATCATCAACAGATTTACTCAAGATACTTCCCATTTCATTTGGATAGAATTAGTCAGTGGAATCAGCTCATGAGAAATGAAATTGCACTTTGGAAGATAAACAATGGAAACAAATTTAATTGCTGTAAATATTAGTCCAAGGTTGCTGTTTTCTTGGGTCATCGTCGACGATATGTCAAGGATGGCCATTCTCTCTCTCTCTCTCTCTCTCTCTCTCTCTCTCTCTCTCTCTCTCTCTCTCTCTCTCTCTCTCTCTCTTACCTTCTTCCTTTAGAGTTCGATCATAGACGAGGCTGAGAGTGCCAACACCACAGCGAACTCCATAGATTCGAACTTGTAATTAACTTCACACAAATTCGGATCTACAGGGTAGAAATGGCGTGGCTTTTTTCGTGACGTTTTACCGTATGTAGACGTTTCCGTCTGGAACCTCTTAACCATGCTGGTACAAATACATCTGTTCACAGACTCCATTTTTGTCCTTTATATGAAAATTATGAAAACCTTTGTAGACAGATTTTGTTGTGCTCTACTCAAGTGATGTCCGCCATTATGTCACATATTTGGTGCAGTTTTGCGAGTTCTAAGCAAATAGCTGTTGGAACAAAACAGAGATTGCTTTTGTGATCGACGATTGATTTTACATTTTTCGTATTCACTTTTGCCACTAAATAAAGTATAAATATTTTTCAGATTGTCTTAATCCGTCTAAAATTGTTCATTTAAAGTCACATACATTTCCCATCGCCTAGTCTAGTCCATCACCGGGCTAAAACTGCGTAAGGAAGTTGGTGTAATGAATAGATCGTATGGACAAAGCCACAAACAGAACAAAAAGACTATATTCATGTACGAACAATGTACAAGAACGGTTACAAGTTGCTATTGTCTGTCACGCACACCTGACATAATGTTTTACAAGTCGCTGATGAAAGTTTACACCAGCTACTTGTGATTACCAGACAACACTTTATGGACAGGAAGCTGTGTTAGCCTCCCCTGTTTACACAGACTGGGTAAAAATGTCAAGTTATATGTCTTTATCTCATTTTTTTACACTGTTTTGACATATTTAGCATATTTCAGCGCTATCAGTTTCTTTCTGTAATAATCTCTATTATGCAAGTAAGCAAACGACTTTAAAAATCTTGTGACAAATTTAGCAAGTTGAAAGATATCAGTTTCTTTCTGTAACGATCTCTACGCCGGCATAGAAATGACTTAGAAAATACAACATCATTGCATTATTTGTAAATATCGATATCAGTTGTGTTATCAGCTGTAAACATTTGAGACTCAATAATCCGCCTGACAAACAATAAAGGTTTGCTACTAAAATATTTAAAGTTAGCTTGTGGGACCACAATAGAAAACTAAAATCAAGAATAAAGGATAAATTAGTACAAAATTCTAACTGTTACACCTAAAAATTTCATCAACCTATCCTTCTAGGACACTTGAAAAATTACTGTTTTAAAAAGGAAACGCTAAGTTCGACTGAATATCTCACACCACACGTATCCCTTAATTCCGGTTACCCTTCAGAGGGGATTATTGAAAGAAAGGATTGGCTGTCGTTTTGGAGGGGGGGGGGGTCAACAAAGAGGTTTTAATTGTATATCAAAGGCCTGTCACTGTGTCAAATATTGTAGACCAGAAAATGGAATAATTTCAGAAGAAGAAATTAATGTTTCAGCGATTGATCAATCGAGTTGGGCCTCCGTAATCCCCACTTGTGAAAACCTATTCCCAAACTGCCACAAAACATTCCCACCCCCATCCCTCTCAGATTCGTTCTCGGTTATGCTATTACACTTTATATATATATATATATATATATATATATATATATATATATATATATATATATATATATATATATATATATATATAAGAAATGGAATTTTAACATGTTAGCCCATAGCCTTGTATTCAGTGTGTACGTTTAGTCTTCCAGTGTGTAAGTTTAGCCTTCCAGTGTGTACTTTTAGTCTTCCAAGATAGAACACTTTAAATGTATCGCTGAATAAGCTGAGAGTGACTCATTCTCAGCCCAAGTGTGTAATTTGTCTTTTGTTATCAAAGTCATGTGAAATACGTTTGAAGTAAGATTGAGCTTTGAGGGCAAGTTTGCCTTACATTTTTGTATGCATTAAGTTTATGTGAGCTCTGCTATGTTCCGTATGTTCCATTTGTCAACAGCGATTGCACAAATGTCGAAACTGCATCCTTATTATGTGTTTTTCTTTCAAAAATGACGTGTAAAGTTTGTCAGCTAAAAACTATCACCGAAATTCAGCGTTGTACTGGTTTTTTTAAATACTCGTACTGTGGATGTGAAGAAACTCAGGACAATATTCAATACATTTGCCTCTTATAGAAATGATATAAATGGACACTTTATACAAATTTTCTACGTATGAGTAAGCATACTCCTCTATAACGTATTTCACGTCTATTAAAATGACAGATTAAGAGAGTTATCTGTAATTTATCGAATAATTTAACGTCAAATTTCGCAAGGTATGCATTACGATGGCAAGCAACTATACTGTTCAGAACATGGTACAGGTTTCTAACGTACATTGAAGTCGAGTTACATGTAGGTATATATTTTAAATGTAGATGAATGAATGTGTATGTTTATATAAAAAAATCCATACAAATCATAAATTTTAAAGGCATGTAAAAATTTAGTTCACTGAAAGGAAAATAAAACCTTATTGCAGTCACAGAGCTGACATACTGGTAGAATATGTTTAAATCAAGACTGTACTTCTGTGTTTTGTGGCCACATTAATACAAAACCCTTTACATATTGGTCATATCGCAACCAGCGCCCTTTCGAGACGTCCCTGTGCGTGCCGTCAACCTTAATTTTCTTAGTTTTTAATTTAAAAGTATACTATTTTAATTGAAAAAGGGAGTTTGGATTACCCCCAACCGCCCCCACGCTCTTCACTTTTCGAACTCCCACTGTATATGCTACTGACTGAGGATAGTTTTTACGTTGGAGTCTTTTCTTAGATGTCATACAATCACATTCACAGTCATTCGGCTGAGTAGAAAACTCGGTCCTCATCATCAAGTTTAGAAATTACACGTGCATATCAAAACGTATCATTAGCAGACATTATGTTGTAAAACTGTTGTAAAAACGATCATCTATGAAAATGTCTGCATTAATGAACAGATTTATATACCAGAAGTTGCTTTTTTGTTTTGCTATTGTCACATCAGAAAATGCAGAGTCTTTCATCGCATCGAATACAGTGGACAACAGTAAATCAAACATCTAACAGTGGTGCATTACGTCACTTATGACGTGCCAATGAGGCAGCAAATATTGTAATAAATGATATTTATATGCACATCTCATGTCAGTATATAGAACCTCGAAGATCCTAAACAACATTTAAAAGTACGTCAAAAGTAAACAGGCCCATTTTCGATCGATTTTACACATCGAGTAATTTATACAAACCTATATATTGAAAACTGTCCGCGAATCCAGGCATAACAAGGTAACCATTCTCTAAATGTCTGAGTAGCAGGTGCAAATGAACCAAAATATATCTCCCTGTGCGTTGTATAGTGCAGTAAGACTTTCTCAAGAAATACCAGTGTTCTGCTCGTCGAATGACTACCACTACCCATTCAGAGGTACCTGCATTTACCTGAGTATCGAACCTCAAGCTTGTAAAGAATTTCTTTTTATCGTAATTTATGAGCATGTAATTGTTGGGCATAAAGATAAAGTGTTATAAATGCGACCCTCGAGCCGGCGTAGTCGATACCGGTTAGTGTTTCGCAAACAGTGCGCGTCTGGATTTCGTCAGAACCGGTGCCACAGCTCAACATGCCACCCTCTTTATACACACTTGGACAGGATTATTATAACATCTCAACAAATTTATGTTCACACAGAATCTAAAAGAGGATAAAAATTCCGAGTCATTCGTCCAAACAGTGGAATCTTGGTAGTGTAATTATTATAGGTGTAGTATATTTATTTCAGCCATAAAACAAGGCACTGTCCTGACACGAAATCTAGATTCATGCATATTTGTACCTAATACATGTTCTGGTTATGGACGGAGACGTTCTAAGGTAGTTCATGAGTAAAACGTTTGTACCGTACTTTTTGTGCTATTAAAGCTTTTTGAGCACATCTTGAAACGAAGTGTACGTGCGCTATGGTTTCATTACAAGAGGAAATCAAGTATATGTAAACCATGTTAAAGTGTTTACAAATGATTTTTTTTCATGGAAATATTTCTCTCCATATTCATGTGTACTTTTAAGAATAGATTTTGGATATCCCACCACTGATCACCTTACAACCCTAAAAAAAATACAAGAAAGAAAAAAAAATATGTAGCTGACATGCCACTACGGTAGAAGTCTTCAGTCTGGTACTATCTATAGCTCGCCAACAAATATTTATAAAATTAAAATACGTTTGAATGAAAGGGTAGAGTAAAGATAAACATCTCAATGAGACGGGGAAGTCAAGCGGAAATACAAAAATCCAATTTAATCATGATTTTTCCTCAAAACATTTATAAAATTAAGCTTGTTCTGATTTTTTTTTTTCTTAAAAAACTTTTCATTTAGTACTGGTTATCCTCGATACTATCGATTCGGTTTGACCGCAGCATTTTCGTCTGCCGCGCTGAGACAAAACGCGTCCTTTTCACAATCTTTGACAGTTCGCTTGAAGACTGTGTTCTGTTTCAGAAACGAGCTGAAATAAGCAGACTGCATGAAAGACGCCAACGGATAACTGTATGAAGTCGCTTCTAATGATTTATTATACGCTGTGCACAAGATGCGCGTTATACCTTACTTACCTTTTGTTTTGGAAATGAGTTGTAGTCCAGGAATTGTTGTAATTCCAATTCTTGGATGAATTAATCGCTGTTTTTTGTTTGGTGATCTATGCACTTCTATCTGTTCCAGTTGATTCTTAAACTGTACATGCTAGTTGAATGATAACAAGTCGGAAATTGTATCAAACAAATACATAAGCTTCATTTTTGTGGAAGAACATCACATACGAAGATTATTAAACGGAAAAGTACCATTCCTTTTCCTCAGAGAAGCTTGAACACATTTGTATTAAAAAAATGTATAACCCACATTTTATTTTCAGACAGTGGGAGACAAATATATTTACGATGTTGCTCGCAATTCTAAGGCAATCTGAGCTACGAAGCATTAGAAATAGCATGCTAGTTGCAAACAAAGAATTCACAACAATTCAGTGACCCAGAAAACTCTTGGAATAAAGCCGCTTGGTTCAGGGGAGGTTTCTACTCCTCAACCCCACCGCAATTTAATAAAGTGCCTATATATTAATACACGTTCGTCACCTATATGTTAATACACGTTCGTCACCTATATGTTAATACACGTTCGTCACCTATATGTTTCCTTCCTATTTGAACTGATCTGCAGTTGAGGCATTTTCTTTATCGTTCTTTTATTATTATTATTATTATTATTATTATTATTATTATTATTATTATTATTATATATATATATATATATATATATATATATATATATATATATATAATGTGATGATTCTTAAAATAAAGACTGCAAATGAATCGACACTTTATGTAGAATTACTTTAATCGTTGTCATTCTGTAGAAGTAAAAGTATAAATCAGACGTTGTCGATAAAGATGACGTCATAAGATTTATCAAAGTACACTCTGAAAATGGTAGTAATACTGAAATGTACTTTTTAAAATTTTTAATTATCTTTTTTATTCAATTTTAAAGTCGGATTACGAGTTGCAACAACTGTATATACAGTCATGTTAAATTGCATGTATGTATACTGATTTTTATGTGGAACAAATGTAAGATTAGCTTTTAATGCTATATACGGTATATTCCTAAAGATGTTATTATTATTATTATTATTATTATTATTAACTTCTGTGCAAAATAGTTGTAAATAGTTTACTAAAAACCGGTCATAAACCTATGTCACTGTAATTTGCAGGGTCATCAAGATCACCTTTTTAAATACTTGAATTATTTTAGCTGTGGACCAGCAATTAGTATAGTGACCACCATCAAATAACTTATCGAATAATTCATCCAGTATTGGAGTAATGATACAGCCAATACATTTGAAGAAATCACTGGCATAAACATCTATTCCGCCCGCTTTTTCCATTCTTAATCTTCTCAAAGCATTCTTCACCTCTTCTTCCGATTTTATTCTATCCCAAAACTTCATGATAGACAATTGATTCATCACTGGCATGAAATTGACCTAATTTTTGTGTTATATTGAAAAAATATTCATACCAGGCTGCACATATAAAATTTACATTTGTTTTAATCCCTGATTTTTTAAGAAGACGACAAAATTGTCCATTATCTTTAGAGTATAATGCATGTGTGAGATTATTATTTTATTTACTTTTATACTGTTCCTTTTACTTCTGGTCACTGACTTGTACATATTTCGATTAAATTTATACTTTTCAAGCCATTATGTCGTCCTGTGCAACCGAAAAAATCCAAGAGACTTTAAGGCAGTACGTTTAACACATTTATACTATGCATTAAGTGTCTAGTGACCTTATTACCATTACATTACTGACGTGTAATATTCGCTTTCAAATATTTGCTGCGTTCAAATAAACACTCATCACAGCCTCAATACTCTCGTCTAAAGATTAACTTCTAATGTTGTTTTTTATCTAGCAAGTTACCAAATAATTGAACACACAGTTGTTGTTTTGACCTGTTCTATACGTGCCTATCTGCCTTCATTGCTTCAAAACTACCCGACATTATTGTTTGTTCATCTCTACTAAAACATTCAAGAGAGAACGCTGTTGACACACACACACACACACACACACACACACACACACATATATATATATATATATATATATATATATATATATATATATATATATATATATATATATATATATATATACTAGATACCTATGACTTTGTATCCCCCACATCTACCATTAACAAATCTCATCTCAGTCATTTTACTGATTTATCTACCTTTGCTCTTGATTTGCAGGATCATCTAGCTCTGCGTACTGTGCATAGTTAAATTCATGAAGCGGGGCTAAAGTACTATCAGATCTAATATAATCAGGTTGAGTACCTGTATAAACATTGAAATCACCACCAACTACCTTTTTATAGTCAGGGTATTTCGCCTTCAAACTATTTTGCACAAAAGGTTAAATTAATGGGTAGAGGAAGAACAAGCAGGTTTTAGATCGGGATATTTAACCGTTGATAATATATTTACATTTTATGCATTAATTAATAAGTATTTAAGAAATATCCTTTTTCTTTAAAACAAATTTGAAAAGTCTTTTGATTTGGTGGAAAGAATCCTTCTGTATCATAACCTTGTAAACGATAACATTAGTACCAAAATGCTAAAAATGATTAAAGCAATTTACAATGATGTAAATGCACGTGCCAAGTCAAAGAATTGTCTAAGCAATGTATTTGATTGCCAAGTTGGTGTGAGTCAAGGATGTGTTTTGACACCGTTGCTTTTCGCTTTGTTTTTAAAATGACCTTCAACTTGCTATAGCAGAGGAAGCTGGGGATGTATCACTAGAAACAATGGAGTTATTTATATTATTGCATGCAGACACAGCCTATTAACTTCAAAAGGTTATAAACCTCTTCACCAAGTATTACATTAAATAGAAGCTATAATTTAATGTTGGAAAAAAACAAAAAACAGAATCATTGTAATTCACAGGTAAGGTTATCTCAGAAACTGCGAGAAATGATATTATGGTTCTACGAAGATCCTAATTGAATCATATTACAAGTACATGTATTTAGGTTGTGTATTTGCTTCCAAAATTCATGGTACATGTGTCAAAACACACTAGCGACCCAAGCTTCAAAAGCTGTGAATTCTTTGAAGAGTAAACTATCCAGATTTGAAAAATTACCTGTGAAAACTTTGCTGCATATTTATGATACCAAAATTATATATATTTCTTTAATACGGATAAGAAGTTTAGGGTTTTATTAAAGCTACATATATAGGAAAAGTTCATATGTCATTTGGTAAATACATATTGGGAATATCAAATTCTTTTCCAAATGTCTTTGTTTATAATGAATTTGGTAGAATTAATATGAGAAATATTACATATATTCGGATATTTAAAATCTTGGTTTCGAGTTATGAAAATGTCAGAAAACAGATTCCCGAAATAAGGTTACAATCTTCAAATGAAATGGACTGAAAACTACAATTGCTGGGTAAATAGTGTCCAGAAAATTACTTTTTAAATACAGATTTGGCGATGTATGGTTCAGACAAGCGATGAGCGACTATTTATTGAAAGGATTAGACAACACTTTGGATATATTTTCATGTAAGAATTAAATGGTGATATAAATGAAATGAATAGATTACTTTTTTGTAATTGTACAAAAGTTGATTTTACTCGTAAACACTATTTAAGTGCTTTAAATGATGCATATTTAGGAAATATGATAACAATGTCAAGAACGGGGAATTTACCGCTAAGAGCAAATATAGAAAGACACAAGGATATTTGTTATGAAGACCGAATAGGCCAATTATGTAACGCTGAAATTGAAAATGAATATCACTTTATTAATTATTGTCATATTTTTATTTAACTAAGGAAGAAAGTTCACACCTTCATCTGTGCATAAAAATCAAAATATAGACAAATTTTACTCATTTTCGTAATAATAATTAAAAATCTGGTTATGTAAAATTTAACAATCTTTAATAGTAAGGCCTTGAAGGTTAGAAAAATGCCATGGGTAATATGTAAAATCTTGCAAATTAGTATCAATACTATATATATATACCTGAGTGATATACATGAATGGTAGCATATATATCTAATATGTGTGCTTATTAATATATGCATTTACAATCAGTTATGATAATGTTTTATCAATGTCACAAATATTGAGCAGAACACATTGTATTTACATTTTATTATCGGTCTACAGAACACATTGTATTTACATTTTATTATCGGTCTACAGAACACATTGTATTTACATTTCATTATCGGTCTAAAGAACACATTGTGTTTACATTTTATTATCGGTCTACAGAACACATTGCATTTACATTTTATTATCGGTCTACAGAACACATTGTATTTACATTTTATTATCGGTCTACAGAACACATTGCATTTACATTTCATTATCGGTCTACAGAACACATTGTACTTACATTTCATTATCGGTCTACATAAACACATTGTATTTACATTTCATTATCGGTCTACATAAACACATTGTATTTACATTTCATTATCGGTCTACATAAACACATTGTATTTACATTTCATTATCGGTCTACATAAACACATTGTATTTACATTTCATTATCGGTCTACATAAACACATTGTATTTACATTTCATTATCGGTCTACATAAACACATTGTATTTACATTTCATTATCGGTCTTCATAAATACATTGTATTTACATTTCATTATCGGTCTTCATAAATACATTGTATTTACATTTCATTATCGGTCTAAAGAACACATTATGTTTACATTTCATTAACGGTCTAACATGTTGTAAATGTTAGACATGCTCATCTTTATTTTGATGTACCGCATGCAAATTTTGTATCTATTTTGATGTACCGCACGCAAATTTTGTATATATTTAGCTTGTGTTATAAAGATTATTATTATTATTATTATTATTATTATTATTATTATTAGTAGTAGTAGTAGTAGTAATTAGCGTTGCATCTCCAAGATGGCAGTTACAACCGATTCGATGACGGTACTTGTATTAAAGCAAAGAAAATATTTACTAGCTTATTGTTGTACCTTTTGAAATTTTATTACTGAAATATTTAAGTCAAGACGTAGACGAATAAACTGTATACGTTTCTTTCTGGAGCCATTTATCAATTATTTCCCATTTTTATAGCAACATTATTATGGATGATTTTGAAGATATTGCAAAAATAGTCAACGGCTTTGCAAAGAAATAAGAAAAGCGAACACAATGAGAAGTAATGCTAGGAGTGATATCTGTCTGACTGCAGGCCTATGTTTTAACAATGAGAAGTAATGCCAGGAGTGATATCTGTCTGACTGCAGGCCTATGTTTTAACAATGAGAAGTAATGCCAGGAGTGATATCTGTCTGACTGCAGGCCTATGTTTTAACAATGAGAAGTAATGCCAGGAGTGATATCTGTCTGACTCCAGGCCTATGTTTTAACAATGAGAAGTAATGCCAGGAGTGATATCTGTCTGACTGCAGGCCTATGTTTTAACAATGAGAAGTAATGCCAGGAGTGATATCTGTCTGACTCCAGGCCTATGTTTTAACAAACTTATTGTTACTATTCGAGATTTTCATGATCTAAACCATTCAATTCTAGATAGAACCGTTAGACTATCTATTGTCAGTGATTACAAGGTATGCAAAAAATATAGATCAGAGAAGAAACCATAATGGCAAAAGTAAGGACGGTAACTCTATTATTTAGCCTGCAGATATTATGACACAGGTCAAGACTGCATATCGACAGTGTCGGCGCATGCTTGGGGGTGGGGTGGGGGAGGGTTAAGGGAAATCGTCCCCGGACGCAGGGCGAGGGTGGAGCCATGGGGAGCTTTCCCCCTAATCTAAACGCCCAGTCTCAGGGCTTAAATAGGGTGGGGGGTTGGAGGTTGGCAACTGACATAAAAACTGTTCTCTGTGGCAAAGTAGGAGGCGCCATTAAAGAACATTGCCCCCGGGTGACTCAAACCCTTGCGCCGCCGCTGCATATCGAATACCTGAAAAGACTAAGAAAGCTGACTCACCTTGGAAGTTTTTTTTCTGAGTGTTGAATGAGATCCTGGAGTGGAAGTGCTGTGGTCAATCATTATTCATTTCAAAGCATTATGATTCCTTCTCACAATAAATAGACATGCTATTTTGTGGAGAATTACACCCCCATCACGCCCCACCCACCCCAGGTGTGCCTTTTGATTAGCGGAATATATTTTATACCCTTACACATCAATTTTGCACTGAATATTCATGTCAGAGAGAGAGAGAGAGAGAGAGAGAGAGAGAGAGAGAGAGAGAGAGAGAGAGAGAGAGAGAGAGTACAAGTAAAACATTTTCCATGAAATAAATCCTTCGTATTTTACGGCATAACACTCATGCAGTGCCCGTAACACGCTTTTTTTTACGCGTCACTAGTTATTACACACAGATAGAAGTATAATAGACTAAAATTGTCTACATCAAAATCCCAGTTTTACACTGTAATGTTTATGACTCAGTTAGTTTCTATTAAAAAAAAACGATCATCTGATTTATTTGTTTAGTAAAATGAAAATCATTCCTATTAAGAATTGTTTGTATAGAATCACAGTCCAAGCACCTTCCATACAGTGCTGGTCGCGTGGACGGCTTTTGTACTGTTATATCGAAGCACAGACGAAAAACCTTCCATACAGTGCGGGTCGCGACGACGGCTTTTGTACTGTTGCAGTTAAAATAGAACTATATTGATTATGTATGTAGCAGCTCTGAGGCAAAAAAGGCAGTACACACACAGACACAAACACACACAGATCACACACACACACATTTGTACCTATAGGTGTTGATATCAACAGTTTACTCAGAATATTCTTATTGCAGTCCAAACAGAATAAGCAGACCGAATATCATAATTTAGTACCACGTTAGCGGCAAAATAGGAAGTACACACACGTACACACAGACACAAGCACACACAGACATACAAACATACATGTACACAGACACACAGAAAAACAGACAACATTTGTATCTATATATGTTGATATCAACAGTTTACTCAGAATAATCCTCTTTAATTGTCAAAAAAAGTACACCAGCCACTGTGTTCTTACCAATACTAGCATGGTCCAGAACTTCTAAATTCGAACCATGTAGGACCTCTGTATTCGAATTTCATTTATCCGACCTGTTACTTTACAATCCGCAAGCTTCATTCGTCCTAACAAAAACCCCTGTCTTTTCATTAGCAGCTAAAAACTTTGCTTTACTTCCTTATGTTTTGTTTGCAACAATTTAAAATAAGTTACATGTATATGAGACACAAACTCAGGAATGTGCTTGCAACCTTCAGGTATTTGTAGGTTTAGTTATCCATCAAAATTGCCATTAGTAACTCCCTTGTAGCTCATAATTACTTGATGGACCGCAAAAATCAAACTAACGATTGAGAGAGAGAGAGAGAGATATGGGTGGAGTAGAAAATAATATAAAGGCGTCATAATGAACATGCGAGAATGGTAGTGACAATTTTTTTATATTTTTTTTGCGCATGAGAATCAGATTCTGGAAGTACTTTAAAAAAAATTAAAATAATCTGATTTCTTTTCTCCAATTTTTTTCCCCACTTTGTTTAAAAATAATGATTATCCAAAACATGAATGTGTTGCACCCACTCGATTACTACAGGGTTCTAAATGTAGTATCATATGTAACTCAATTGCATTTTAGTAACACCTACCGGATATTTGATGGTGTCGGATACTTTTTCTGTACTCATCTATAGTATACATCAAGATTCAAAATAAAGAGTATATAGATAATCATGTAGTCAGAAAGGTAGTTAGGCAAGTGGATATGTGTATAGGTACTGAGGTAGATCAGTAGGTAGGAGAGAACAAGAACGGTAGGAGGGGTGAGGCCCGTTTGCAACTACGTACAGTAAGAATGAAGTAGGTAGGCAAGTATGTAAGATATATTTACATTTATAAGTAGCATTGTAAGCAGTTGGGTTTGTACATACTGGAATTCTCTATTTTTCACGGGATACCAATTTTTGTGGATTTCGTGTTTGCTACAAACCACGAATTTCACGACCAAGCGAACAACTATCCGTGTGTGGATACTCCAACCTCAGTCCACGAATTTAAGTACTGACAAATATGTTATTGTGTCAGATAACCTCATCAATTGATAGCCACTATAATAAAAATAACATGTATTATTGGTATAAGTAAAAAGATGCAAAGGTGGGTACGTTGTTGATGGGGTATGTAGCTAGCAAGATAAAAAAGTGTGTGGGTTTTATTAACTGTTAAGTAACCAAATCCTGCTATATATTGCAGTCATGTTTTCATACCACATATGATGCAAGAAAGCAAATACCCGTATTGTGAATTGAAGATATTACTGCGCAAGTACATGACTGAATTGCGGATACTGTCGTTTCGGAGATACCGCTTGAAAAGATCGTCGAAGTTTTGCGAGATTCGATAGAAAAGGGATAAATGATATTAATACTGTTTCACAGAAACTCTGTGTTTGTGTGTGTGCACATACACATTTAGTGGCTAGGACTGCTAAGTCTTTTCTTTTCTTCCATCTGGCTTTATAAGTATCAATCCATCAATCTATCCATCCATCCATCCATCCATACATACATACATACATACATACATACATACATACATACATACATACATACATACATACATACATACATACATACATACATACATACATACATACATACATACATACATACATACATACATACATACATGCATGCATACATACATACACATCCATCCATCCATCCATCCATCCATACATCCATACATACATACATAAATACATGTTTCTAATTTTCTGTTTGAGGTATGCGATAATTTTTATTAGACATTCTGTGTTCATGACGTTTTTGTCTGACGTTTACTATAAGTGTGTTTATTCGCTGTTTAGAATCTGAAACAAATTATATGTTAAGAAACTGAACATGGGGAATTAAAATGTTCATGTGTATCAACTCCAGACATCTTATAATCTGTTTGCTGTCCTTTGACTGGCCATTCAATAAATTTTATTCCAAAAGTTATGAATTTTCAGACGATTGTCAGTAAGCTAAATTTTTCAGCTTTTCTTGCAAATTATTAATGTAACGAGCTCCATTGGAGTACTAAAGCCGGTTAGTGTCACGTCAAACTAATTTTTTTTCTTCTCTTAATCACGACTTAGCTGTCTCGTAATTACGACTTACTATTTCGTTATTACGACTTACTATCTCTAAATTACGACTTAGCTATATTGTAATTAGGACTTAATATCTCATAATTACGACATAATATCGCGTAATTACGAATTAACTACCTCAAAATTACGACTTACTATCTCGTAATTACGAGTTAGTAGCTCATAAATACGTGTTAGCTATCTCGTAATTACGCGACACTATGTCGCAACTACGATTTACTATCTCATAATTACGAGTTAGATAGCTGACTGGGTTATAACTGTTATTGGCCGTTTCCTCCGTGCAGACAACCAGTTGTGATACATGCGTAGACAGATAGGTAGATAAATAGATAGATAACAAAATAGACAAACAGACAGACGGATAGGTAGGTAGGTAGAAAGACATACAGATAGATATATAAATATAGGCAGGCTAATTTATGTATAGATTATCGTTTCATGCTGTCTTTAATGCAAACAGGATGCATCTTAGAACGAGGAAAATATACCTTCTTCAGCGTTGTCTATCAGATGTTAGTTTTCTTTCTAAATTAATAAGCTAATATATATCTCTTTCTAAATTAATAAGCTAATATATATCTCTTTCTAAATTAATAAGCTAATATATATCTCTTTTGTGGCTTTTTTTAAATTGACTTTTAAAAGTTGTTGCATGTTTCGTCCACTTACAATTATGAAAAATATGTTGGCTGAGATGATGTAACTTTAAGGCTATTGCTAACCTTTTCAGCGATATTTTAGTTTTTGTTTATGTAACCGATGTAAAGTTGTATGACATGTATATACAAAAAAACTAATTGTTTTCAGTGTAAGTACTGTAATTAATTATAATTAGTCATACACCAACTTTTGTAAATATTTGCATTCTAAAAGTATAACCTAGAGTCTTCAAAATAGGCTTTGCATTATTATATAAAGTCCATGCTTGTATGATTATATAAAGTCCATGCTTATATGATTATATAAAGTCCATACTTGTATGATTATATAAAGTCCATACTTGTATGATTATATAAAGTCCATACTTGTATGATTATATAAAGTCCATGCTTGTATGATTATATAAAGTCCATACTTGTATGATTATATAAAGTCCATACTTGTATGATTATATAAAGTCCATACTTGTATGATTATATAAAGTCCATACTTGTATAATTATATAAAGTCCATACTTGTATGATTATATAAAGTCCATACTTGTATAATTATATAAAGTCCATGCTTGTATGATTATATAAAGTCGATGCTTGTATAATTATATAAAGTCCATACTTGTATGATTATATAAAGTCGACGCGTGTATGATTACATAATGTCCATGCTTGTATGATTATATAAAGTCCATACTAAGTAAAGAAACAAACTAAAAAAAACCACTCTATCAAAAATAATTCAGTCTTTTTGTATTATTATATAAAGTCCATGCTTATATGATTATATAAAGTCCATGCTTATATGATTATATAAAGTCCATGTTTGTATGATTATATAAAGTCCATGCTTGTTTAATTATATAAAGTCCATGCTAAGTAAAAAAAATCAAAATCAAATAAACACTCTATCAAAACTACATGCTAAGGAGGATGCGTGCACACACACACAGACACACACACCTTTCTTATTGGTGATACATACATAACACTACATACGTGTTTTGCTCCGAAAGAACGAGTTTGATATGCTAAAGGGACACGTAAAGTCCGTTAGGCCGAGGCGTATTCATACGCTATATCAAACGAGTTCTTTCCTCCGACTCGGAACAAAACACCAAATCTGATTTCTTGTATGTATTACTTACCCTCTCTTTTACGCGTTTCACATAGTCTTCACAATGTAGTGTGAATGGAATTCAAAGCAGATTGGAAGTTATAACATGAGTCCATCGAAGGCACTGACGCTCTACTAGGCGAAAAGAATTTCCACGAATTCAAGATAAGATCATTTCTTCCTTTTAACTGTCAAGTGTTGAAACCATCTCTGATATTCTTCAGCGATAACACGATTTTTAAATTAGCTGCTGTGGTGCACATATTGGATGTCATTTTGGCACCATTTTCATCTAGGACAAAGTAGACATCATTAGAAGTGTGTTATTGAAAAACCACTATCATAATGATCACCCATTCAGGGGGAGTAGTAACAACAAGATTTTTAAGACAGTGGCCGTGGCAGCCATATTGGATGTACGACTGGCACCATTTTCATTTAGGATCAACTAAGTATCATAAAAAGTCTATTGGTGAAATCCCCATGTTGATATAGCCATCCTTTTGGAGAGGAGTAGAAATAACAATATTTTTAAGATATGACTTTCCAGTCAGGAGGAGTAGCAATAACAAGATTTTCAAGATGGCTGCTGTAGCGGCCATATTGCACGTCAGATTGGCACCATTTTCATTTAAGACTAAATGGACATCATTAGAAGTCTTCTGGTGAAAACCCCACGACAATATGACTTTCTGTTCAAGTAGACTTTTGATAGGGGGCGCTCCACAGATATTACATACTTCTGACAGAGTGACAGGTAAAAGGTGAAGTTGTGCGCATTGTAACATGCACAATGGAGAGAATGTTGGCATACCTCTATACTACTTTCATGTACTGTGGCTGAAATTTCTTTACATATTGTAGTTGTGGAAATCGTGCATGATCTAAGCACACATCTGATCAAAATGGCTGCCCCCATATCCTCGAAAAATAAGCCTGAACTAGTCCAAAGTGCACTAATTTTAGCAGGTATTAAAATAAGGAAAACCAAATTTGCCAGAGTAGGCAATACCAGTTTCTAAAAGTGCAATACATTAATTACAAAAGATATAAATAGTAAAAAAGCTATCGGCTGGTTTTTTACAATTTACCTTTTGAAGTCCAGGAAGTGAAAATGACCAAGCGGAGCTAGCAGTTTGTTTTTTATAGGAGCGCATCTGAATTAAGGTCGGGCTGTATACTCTATAACCCAAATTACACCCATCAATCATTCACCAACATAAAGTGAATTAAAAGTTATTTTAACAATACCTAGGATATTCGAGGTCTTTTTTAAATAGTCAAGATAACCAGTGAGGAAAAACAGGGAAATTCTTTTTCTTTAAATATTAAACTCTTACCAAGTACAAAACTGTATATAAAAGAGTTTTAAGATGGCAGTCATATTTTATGTTAGAGCGGCACCATAGCTATTTAGGACCTGCATCATAAGAAGTCTTTTAGTGAAAATCCCATGTTGATGCTACCAGCCATTCAGAATGAGTGGCGATTACAAGATTTTCAAGAGGGCTTCTGTGGCGGCCATATTGGACGTCAGATTGACATCAATTTCATTTAGGACCAACCAGACATCATAAGAAGTCTTCTAATGAAAACTCCATGCTGATATGACTATCCATGTAAGAGGAGTAGCAATAACAAGATTGTCAAGCCACCGTGGAGACCATACTGGACATCAGATCGGCACCATTTGTCATTTAGGACCAACTAAACATCATAAGAAGTCTTTTAATGAAAATCCCATGGTGACATGATCATTCATTCAGGAGGAGTTGCGATAACAAGATTTTCAAGATGACACTGTGGCGGCCATATTGGATGTTGGAGCAGCACCATTTTCATTTCAACTAGACCATAGGATAAATGTGTTTGTAAAGTTTGAAGGCAATCCTCCAAATAGTTTAGGAGCAGTAACAATAACAAACTTGTGCTAACGGACGGTAGGACGACGGACAACAGACCATTCTACAAGTTCTTCTGGTGTATGAGTGTAGAGCTACAAATTCGATAGGCGGACGTTTATATAAACACCACAATAGTTCCATTCTGGGTCTGTGATTCGAAAATATGGATTGAACATCCGTATCGAACGCGCTAAACCAATCATGAACGATTAAATGGGTATGTGATCAAATACTTTATGTGTTTGGTCAAGTATTAGGCTTTTTTTAGGTCCTCTTTAATGTGACGTTGTATTGTTTACTCGTGTTTTAGTAAAAGAGAGAAAGACAAAAGAACGAAAGACGAAATAATGGTTAAATAAACAAGAGTCCCTCAAAAGGGACTGACGCTCTACTGGGCGAAAAGAATTTCCAGGAATTCAAGATAAGATCATTTCTTGCTTTTAACTGCTGAGTGTTAAAACCATCTCTGATATTCTTCAGCGATAACAAGATCTTCAAATTAGCTGCTGTGATGCACCTATTTGATTTTAGATTGGCACCATTTTCATCTAGGACAAAGCAGATATCATTAGAAGTCTTTTTATGAAAATCCCATGTCATAATGATCATCCATTCGGGGAGAGTAGTGACAACAAGATTTTCAAGACAGCCACCATGACAGCGATATTGGATGTACAACTGACACCATTTTCATTTAGGACCAACTAGGTAACATAAAAAGTCTATTGGTGAAAACCCCATGTTCATATAGCCATCCATTTGGGAGGAGTGGAGATAACAATATTTTCAAGATAGCCACCATGGTGGCCATATTGTGAGTTAGTCATTTTCATTGAAGACCAACTAGACACCATAAGAACTCTTCTGACGAAAACCCTATGTCAAAATGACTTTCATTTAAGAGCAGTAGCGAAAACAAGATGTTCAAGATGACCACATATTGGACGTCAGATCTGCACTATTTTAATGTAGGATCAACAAAACATTATAAGAAGTTTGTTAGTGAAAACCCCTTGCTGATATGGCTATTCATTCAGGAGAAGTAATTATAACAAGATTTTCAAGATGGACACTATGGCAGACATATTAAACATCAGATCGGCACCATTTTCATTCAGGACCAACTAGACATCATAAATAGTCTTTCGTGAAAACCCCATGTCAATAGGACTTTAGTTCAGGAGGAGTAACAATAACAAGATTTTCAAGCTGGCCGCTGTGGTGGCCATATTGAACATCCGATCTGCACCATTTTCATTTAGAACTAACTAGACATCATAAAAAATCTTTTAGTGAAAACCTAATGTTGATATGACCATCCATTCAGGAGGAGTAGCGATAATAATAACAAGAATTTCAGAATGCACCATTTTCATTTAAGACCAACTAGACGTCATTAGAAGTCTTTTAGTGAAAACCCCATGTTGATTCCACCATCCATTCAGGAAGACTAGCGATAACAAGATTTTCAAAATGCCCGCTGTGTGGTGGCCATATTGGATGTAAGATCAGCACCAATTTCATTTAGGACCAAATGGACATCATAAGAAGTCTTTCGGTAAAAACCCCACGTCAATATGACTTTCTTTTCAGGAGGAGTTGCAATAACAAGATTTTCAAGATGGCTGCCGTGGCAGCCGTATTGGACGTCACATCAGTATCATTTTTATTGAACACTAACTAGACATCTTAACAAGTCTTTTAGTGAAAACCCTATATGTTGATGAGTATTCATGTAGGTTGAGTAGCGATAACAAGATTTTCAAGATAGCCGCTGAGGCGGCCACATTAGACGTGTTTTTTGGCACCATTTTCATCTAGGACCACTAGACATCATAAGAAGTCTTTTAGTGAAAGTACCATGTGGATATCACTATCCATTTAGGACGAGTAGCGATAACAAGATTTCCAAGATGGCTGCCATGACATATATATTTGAACTTCAGATCGGTGCCATTTTTATTTAGACCAACTAGACATGATGAGAACGCTTTTAGTGAAAATCCCATGTTGATATAACGATCCACTCAGAAGGAGTAGCAATAACAAGATTTTCAAGATGGCTGTCATTCTGGCCATATAGGAAGTCAGACCGGCACCATTTTCATTTAGGGCCAACTAGATATCATAAGAAGTCTTTTAGTGAAAACCCAATTCAAAAGGAGTAGCGAAAGCAAGATTTTCAAGATGGCATCTGTGGCGGCCATATTGGATAGCCGAGCAGCACCATTTTCATCGAGGACCACCTACACCATGTAATGAATGTGTGTGTAAAGTTTCATGGCAATCCTGCAAGTAGTTAAGGAGGAGTAGCGATAACAAACTTGTGCTAATTTTCCGATGGACGACGGATGACAGACCATCCCATAAGCTCTTTTGGTCTATGACCAGTACAGCTAATAAACACAAAGAGAGAATAAAGCAACATTAAGATTATATTTATCTTAAATGGTGTGACACCTGCAATGTCTCTTTTCACAATTGGACTGGAGTTGCCTCCCGTACATCACTCCACGTGTACCGACTTGTGATGCAGTATAAATTCTCGTGTTAGCCTTTATTCGGGTTTTATGATACATTTATGGAGTCAGGAGTAATAACCTTTAAGCAGTTTATTATCTTGTTACTTCAATGATTTATAGGTTAACAAGTTACAACTAAAGTGAATAAGGGAATCAGGACTAGACTAATGTTGCAATGTAGTTGGGAATTTAAAAAAATTAGAAATGTTATTAAATATACAAAAATAAAATAAAAATTGAACGAAATGAAAAAAGCCCCTTCCACATTCAAATATATTTTTAGTTATGAAAACTATTGCTATGGCAGCTGAGATTATACATCATATACATCACTTTTACATAAAAGCAACAATTTAAATATAAAAAATTTATAAAAAAAACAACAACAAAAAAACAAGACATTTTACACGCGCTTTTAGGAAACTATTATAACTTTCTTTCACATGGATTATTTTAAATTACAAGAAAAAA
Organism: Margaritifera margaritifera; assembly: GCA_029931535.1. Classification (NCBI taxonomy): domain Eukaryota; kingdom Metazoa; phylum Mollusca; class Bivalvia; order Unionida; family Margaritiferidae; genus Margaritifera; species Margaritifera margaritifera. The sequence goes on from JAQPZY010001345.1 coordinate 1,677,167, forward strand.
GTGATCATAATTCTTTCAAGACCCTAAATTCATTATTTGCATGGAAAGTAGGTCAATATGTACATGACCAGGTTAATAAGAATGCACTCAAATATATAAGTAAGTTAATGGGCAGGTAAATGTGTAGAGAGACAGACATATAGAAAAAGAAATAGATGCATCAATGGATACGTCGATATTTGGGAGGAATGATGAATGGGTGTATCAAACTAAACAGAGAGAGAGAGCGGGGAGATAAGATAATGATAAAAAGTATGGAAAGGGGTATTGCACAATTAGGAGACGAATGTCACAATGGAGATATCTTTAATAAAGATATGTTCAACAATATGTGAAATTTCGCTCAGTAGTTTTAATAAAATGCTTTATTTTGAATTCACTCTTCGGTCACCAAAACAAAATGCAAACTTTTATTTAATTAACTTTCGTATAATTTTAGTATAATGCAGACTTCAGTGTCTCTTGATTTTTAAAAAAAAATTCTCGTGCTGTAAGAAGTACCACGTTGAAAGACGTTTTATCTTTACGCTGTAATTCGAGGTATAGAAAATAAAGTCCTTTCTCTTAACATCATTTAAATTTTTAATACATCTCTATCCCCAAATGAGCGTGTGTTAACAGTGCTTGAGATGCGTATTTATAATAATTAGTAGTGAGTTTTATTTGAAAATGTAAATTTGGAGAGAAAAGAGATAAAAGGTAGATTAATGATATTTGAAAGAAAATTGTAGCCACTTAATTACCTTAGAAATACTCGCCATTCCTATTATACGTCTCTGCATGTCCATAATCTTATGATAGCGTAAATTGTGTATAATTTCTTGCAAGAGTTTCTGATGCCCATGGAATGTACAGGACAATACGATATATATATGCATTTTACTAACTTAATATTTAATTTATAAATTAGGTTATTTTTTCCATGCTCTCTAGCACTAAAATTAATTCCAGAAATGCTATTCTAAGTGGAACATTTATGCAATATCTGCAAGCAATCTCTTTCTCTTGAAGCTATCATATTTTCCTCTCTGTCACTGAAAGGGTTAACAATCTATAAAATGTGTATATTACACCCTATAGCGCGAACGCTGTTAGTGTAACATGTATATATATATATATATATATATATATATATATATATATATATATATATATATATATATATATATATATATATATATTTGATATTATGATACAAGAGGAGATAACAAATATTTCTCCCGCGTTTATTTGATGCATATCATCGTATCTGTATACGTACAACACTAACCAGCCATTGAAACAAGATAGCATCTACGTTACCTAAATTCATAATAGCTTTGCACTTAATTGCTGACATTAACTTCTGGCAATGATCAGCTAGGTGTTGATGCAAATTTTGAACGGCATCCAAAACATCCGCTTTCTGAAGATTCTAGAGTATCTAAAATGATTCGCTAACGATACGTTTTGACCCCGGTGATCACAACTCCACGTGTTTCATATTATCTCTAGAGCTCTTAGACGAATAGTTCTTAAGAAAAGCTTGTTACACTTACCGAGGTATAATTGAGAATCTAGCGCGGCATGCAGATTTTGAAACCTAATATCACGGAAATTCGGGTCATTTATCATCGAAATATTTTTTGTTCTATTAAATTAACATATCATGAGAATTTCTTAACGGGTTCCATATACGCACATCATCAAGTCACTATATAAAAAACACATATGTTAAAAAAGAGAAGGAAAAGGAAAAAAAGGATGAGTATAAGATAATTCGGGAAAGAAAAATCGAATTTGTACGTTGATATTACTTTATGCAAATGGGGGTTTTTGTCTTAATTTTGTTTCACCATAGACAGTCCATTTTACTACAAATATTCACTCAAAACCATACTTAAACAGATTATAGTGCAAGGGAGGCAACTGCTATGGTATTAATACATGCGATTGACTAGTTCCTCTCAACTGGCAACTTCATAAAATGTTTATGTCATCTTTTCTTTCCTTTCAATTCCTCTCATATACATACATACATACATACATACATACATACATACATACATACATACATACATACATACATACATACATACATACATACACTAAAAAAAAATAAGGTCCAACACCAAAAAATAATAGATATTAGATCTTTTTTTAATCAGGTAAATACTGTCATGTAATAGAAAAAGAACATTATCTGCAACTGATATATTTTTGTACATATTCAGATCTTTGAATTCCTTCACGTTTTATGAATAAACAATGCGGTCACGCCTCTTTTCATCCCAGCACGCCCTCTATATTAAAAAGATGTTATAACCCATATAAGTTTAAAGTAAATCTATTGCTCATGCGGATATCCCTGACTAAAATATCTGAATCGCAGGAAAAGTAATTTTCTCTATGGGCTATAAAATATATTTATTCTAGGAATGTTCGGTTCTCACTTACAGTTGTGATTTTATTCTTGTAATGTATTTATATGGCACACATGCTACGTAAGAGAATACACACTATTCATTTTAAATGAGGCGAGTTTATTCCAACTCTGCCCTTCTTCCCATTGGTTAAGATCAGCATTCAAAGATATGTTTTGTACTTCTACAAGCCCACATATATTGTATGTTTTTAAAGTCTTAATCATAAACAGTGTAGGCGGAGAGACTCGAAAAGGTATTATTTGCAAATGACTTTTTCTGCCGCATTCAGAATTTTCAGTTTCTTCAAGTTTTATGGCTCATATCTTCACACAGACTTAAGTGTAATATTCTCTGGACCGCAGTTTTAGCTTTAAACTTATAAAAACGGAAGACGACGACAACGGTTTGTTATAGATAAAAAGCAGAAATAGCAAGACACGACTAGATCGTAATGAATAAAAAAAGACTCAAGAGTTATAAAACATACATCAATCATTTATTCTTCGTTCTACTTATTTTTGTCTTTCTTGAGAGCCGCGGTAGCTCAGTTGGTAGAGTGTCTGACTCGTTATCCGAGGGTTGAGGGTTCGATACCAACCAAAGCCAGCCAGGGTAGTCTAACACGGTCTGTCCTAAAAAAAAGGCACTTAGCTCCCATTTCAACAGCATGATGTTGCCAATCATGTGCTGAAAATACCGTTAAAATCCAACCAACCAACCAGCCAAAAACGTGCTGTAATGGTGGTAGTAATGATAGCACAAAAGTATATATAACAGCAGAATGTGCGGTCGTGGTATTTATGGTGATATATCATCGATCCTCCTAACTTCGTAATCATCCTTGAATCCTTATATCGCTACTTCACGTGCTTGTTTTAAGATCCTGGCGTCATCAACTGGGGCACTAGCGTTTATGACAATGACAGTAAGTGCTGATTAAGAAATATTCAATGAAATGAAATTTAAATACGTACTACAATTCAAATTGAAAAAATACAATGAAAATTGGCAATTTTACTAATACCATATTTCGTGAGTGTTAGCTGTTCAAGCCAGGACCGCTGTTCACATGTTGGTTTTCTTTACCTTTTTATTAGTAGGAAATCCACGACAGAGATTTCTCAGACGTCAAAGGCAATGTAAAAACTTCGTTTCTATAACATGCACTTCTTATATCATGTTAGATATAATAAATCAAATGGACGAGTATGCAGTATTAAATTCTTTATTGGATTATTGTAATGTAGGGGGAAAAAATATTTGTTGTGACATAGCCTGAAGAAACAAAAATCCTTTAAAAGTTCAGTGTATCTATAAATACGATAATTATATTGAAATAGCTTAAAAACAAGATAATTAAAAAACCGCATACTATTTGTACTTATTTTTTTAAATACTTTTTGCATCATTTTTGATATGTGTTTTATTGCAGTCAATATGAATACGAAAGCAATGAAAGATATTACAAATGCAATTAATTAAAATACAGAGACATTATAAACGATCTATTTCCACACTTTGGTCTATTTGTCACATTCCAATCGTACGTCGCGTGGCCTTTATTTCAGGGGCGCGAACCATAGATGACCTTACCGAAATAAAAAAATTTTGACACGCTCAGAAAAACGGTAGCTCGCAAAGGATTTAGAGAGTTTATAAACATTTTTCAACAATTAAAAAATTCGGTAGGTATAGTTTAACACTTTTTATGGTTATTTGAATAGATTCTCACAATAGTATAACGAACGCGTTAAAATTCACGTTAAGGGCACGAAAAATGGTGGATCGAGGATAGTATACTGTATATTTATCGTCATGTCCTTTCACAGATTTTATACAGCTTTTTGGTGGTTTTTTTTTAGGTTTTACCTATAAATAAATTGTCATTGGTGCGTCCATGTAAAACACTTATAGAAGAACTCAAATTCTTCGTGCAGTAAACGAAAAATCACAGGATTTACCTCCCTTGAACTGTAACAGTAATTGCTTCTCTTGCAAATTAGCTCAGTGGTATGTCAAGATATGAATGCAAGCTTTACTTATTCTGTGTCCGTAAGGTACAAACATATCAGTTAATTAAGGATATGTATTTTTTCTCTCTTTCTACATTTTAAATTTTTAAGTTCTGATTTGTTTTTGTTTTATTTTAAACAAATTCCAGCCCTCACCACTATCACCCCTTCCACCACCATTACTAATACTACTACTAACTACCAACACCACCAAAAATACTACTAGCGCTACCACAAATATAACTACTACTACTACTACTTCCATCACTACCTCTACCATCAGCATCATTACTATGTTACTGCTACGAAAATGTAATGTTGTTCGGTTTCTTCCATTTCGAATGTCACTTAGGAAGGAGATGATTTCAGTTTTGGGAACTTTTGCTCAATCCGATTGCACCTTATATTGGCAGTAAAAGAAAGTTTTAAGCTACCATTACTAAATTTTCGTACTACCATTGGCTTAATCATCATGCCTCAGATAATTTTGATTAGGAGGATTAAGCCGATACTAGTACGAAAATGCTACTACTACTAAAGCCGATACTAGTACGAAAATGCTACTACTACTAAAGCCGATACTAGTAAGAAAATGCTACTACTACTAAAGCCGATACTAGTACGAAAATGCTACTACTACTAAAGCCGATACTAGTAAGAAAATGCTACTACTACTAAACCGATACTAGTAAGAAAATGCTACTACTACTAAAGCCGATACTAGTACGAAAATGCTACTACTACTAAAGCCGATACTAGTACGAAAATGCTACTACTACTAAAGCCGATACTAGTACGAAAATGCTACTACTACTAAAGCCGATACTAGTACGAAAATGCTACTACTACTACTACTAAAGCCGATACTAGTACGAAAATGCTACTACTACTAAAGCCGATACTAGTACGAAAATGCTACAACTACTAAAGCTGACACTGCTACTACAACTATTACTGCTGCTGCTACTAGCTTTTCTTTGCTTTGTTTAGTTTCTGCTTTTTACTGAAAAGGAGGATACCTTGGTACATAAATAAATACACTTGCGTTTTCACGTTCTTTAGCATTATTATAAACGAAAATTACCAAGACAAGTTGATACCATGTTTAACAGTTTTAGAATACAGTGAAAGAGAAATGGACATCATCATCTGAAGAAGAAAAAAAAACAGGCATCATCACCACCACTACTACTACTATCACTACTAACTCTCCACAAAATCTATAGTTGCCGCTCTTCAGGTAATTAACTTTTTCATTGGTATTTTTTTTAAAAAAATGCCAGGTTTTAATTTGCGAGTGATAATTTGTCATTGACATAAAAGGACTGTTATTTAATGACAGAAGGCAGACATAGATCGATACCCCGAAAAAGGTAAATGGGAGAAATATTTTTTTTATAAAGACTTCCTTGTCATGACTACAGTTAATTCAGTGTATACTTTATATTAAAGTAGTATAAGTGACTTATGTTTGAAGGCTTAGATGTAAACTTATAATGAAAACAACTTTATAAACGCAGATATACTTGATGTGTATGGAGCAATACTACAAAATTATACACTATACTTCTGAGTCCATCACAGAAATCAGAACAAATGTACGTGCAATACCTCTTTAAATTATGAAGGAAGTAATAAAATGTATGTATGTATGTATGTATGTATGTATGTATGTATGTATGTATGTATGTATGTATGTATGTATGTATGTATGTATGTATGTATGTATGTATGTATGAATAAATTAATGAATGAATACAGAGAAAGCGTATATTTTATTTTTTCTCTTTAACAAAAATTTTTTTCTCATGCACTTCACAGGATATCATTTATAAAGTAGTGAATTAAGACATGGCAGGAATTTATTTGCAGGAATTTGTATTTTCCGGAACGGATTGGTCATGGACCTTATCCTCAGTAATGAGTATTAGATGTCACCTTCCGGTGTTGATGTCATGGCGAAATTTCTTTTCAAATAAATCACCAAAGGAACAATCCCTTTTCTGTTCCTACTCTAGCTTTTTCCTCTTGAAATTTGGTCACTGGTTGTAAATCTCCATCCTTGGCATGGTTCGGGAATATACAACAAACACTGCTTCAGTGAAAACCACGGATACCAGTGGGGGGAAAAGAAAGGATTATTCTCAAGTCATGGCTTACACCGCCCCGTTGTCTTGACTTTCCAGCACCAAGTGAGCTAATCTGTGATTTATATGCCCTCATGTGACCCTGCCTGATTTTTTTTCAATACCTAAATTTCGCTCAGCATATGCGGACCGCCGACGTAAATTATGTCTTACCAAGCGGTGTCCAGCCGGATTTCGTCTGTCGCCATCGCTGTCACGATCATTGAACCCTAGTTTTAATTACGGCCCTCAGTGTCAAACAGACGACTTGAAAAGTTTGGAGAACCATTGGGTAAAAAGATGCAGATTTCAATAGCAGCTGCCGAGATAGCATAGGTTTTTATTAGACTCGACAGATTTATAGGGTCTCGACTGTCAAAGGAATGTTTTATGGGGTACCTTTCTCCTTTTCCCCATTTTAGCGTACTACTTTAGAAATATCTTTTCTGACCCGTTGACCTGCTATGAAAGGAAGCTCCATCTTGACTGCGGCATTATGGGTATATGGTTCAGATTTTTTTTCAGATTGCGCTGAGTAGGAAAATGATACAGCAAGGTTGTGGAATTTTGCGTCTGGTTTCTCAATCAAAATCGAGAATGGCTCAGTTATCCGAAGACTTGGTTCGAATTTGTTGTTTTTGTTAACAAAGTCGGGACAACTGACGCTAAAGAAAGCAAACATGTTTGTTCTAAGCGACGAGAACAGCAGCCCGGCGTATGCTACTGACAACTACATAGACAGATAAAAAGTTTCGAATGTTTGCTCGAGAGACTATCAAAAACGCATGTTCCTCGCGCTTTAAGATAAATATTCCTTAACCGCTGCGATGACAGTTCTATCATGCGCCTGGAGCCAGTAAGATATTCAAGGATTGCATCTTTTCTCGAAAATTCGGCTACCGCAAGGGCTGACTCCTTGAAACTTCGTACAGTTTTGTATAAGCATGTCTCTGGATTTAAAAGCTTTTTGCACCTTGGTAATTTCTCACAAGGGTTAACTTCTTCATACATAATAGAGATTCTTGGAATCATTTTACTGGAACTTGAGTAATATTCAATAGAAGCATGTCCTGTCGGAGCACATTTTTTTTCATAGGTAAGATTTTTCAAAGATCTACCAGAATTACACAGAGATGGGCTTGAGAAGAATTTTTCGGAAAAGAAATTCCTAATAAATATGGTTCAGTGCTTTTCAGTCGTGACGATTTGAAATAATTATTGCACTATTTATCCAGAAAAGCTACAGATTTGACTAACCTTAAGGAAATAAATGCATGTATTTTTTTTACATGGTGAAAGTCATGCTAAGGTGGAATATTTCTTGAGATTTTTGTCAAAATCTTTACAACTAGACGAAATTACTAGCATTAAAAAAAATGGTAACAGCCTTTCGTCGTAGAATACTTTTTTGCCCGTTAGCACCATACCATAGCTTTGTCTTTGATGAGGCGAACATGCCCAGAACGTAAGAAGTCATCGATGTTGATAATTAATTGGGAAAAATGCAGAGATTGAAGCCAGCTTCGCCATATTCAAGCTAGGTTAATTTACTGATTTCATACCGGGTAAGGGTCAGCGAACTCTGATATCAAGCAATTTCTTCCTTTCTTATCTTTCTTTTTCTTTTTTTTTTTTTAGCTTTGCACATATATTTTAATGTGTGTTGTGATTGATAATTAAAATGGAAGTGTATGATAATATCTCTCTAAAACTTCTGGTCCAGGACAATACTGTGAACTTAATTTTCACGGTTGATAGTTGAAGACCTGGTCTGGATTTTGTCAAGGAAACTTGAGTCTGAACTCACATTTAAGTATAGAATCCATCAATCTGATTGGCTGAAATTTAGTCTGACTTAAAATTTACTAAACGAACGTCCTATATCTTGTCTTAACCCTAAGACATATGTTGGTGAAATTGGGACTAGAAACTGGAGATCATTAAAGCAAATACTCCCATGCCACCCCAACCCCACCTCCACCCCACTTCCTCTTGCATACCGCTATAGCCAAATCCAAGAGTTTTGGGCCCAGGCACATCTGTTTTCCTGGTTTATGTGTCTAACGTAAAACATTTGCTTAATCCATACTTATTTCAGGAGAAATCGTGTCTGTCTGTCTTAGGAATGCTCAGAGATTACTAAAATAAACTCATATCACTGCTAAATAGTGCTTCCTTATTTTTTAACCATCCATTTCGTTGAGTATTTCGTCTCATCAGGCCCTGGTTTTAATACATGTATCAAAATGTTTCCTTAAATTTAGAATTTGCACTATGATACTCATTGGTACATCTTTTAATACTGGAATTTTTGTCACATGAAGGGACAACAGAAACGATGAAAAATAGCTTGATATATTCAAAATTAAACCCCTTCGTGTAATTTATATTTTAAACAAAAGAATTGAAGAATTCTTAAAATTTGAGAAATCCTCAAATTATCTTATGACGTTGAACAAGACTCTTTTCCCGAGAATTCAAGATATTATGACCTCATTTTAAATCTTGATAACTATATATTAGGTGAAGAATTCGTCGTTGTCAAGCAAGCAGTAAGAAAGGTATCGGAAAATCTCATTTTGAGAAATAAAGTTTCAGAAGTTTAGTCAAACTAGGGTCAGGACTGCTTTGACGTTGACTTGGAACAACCAACCAAACCTAGCGTCCGTGACGAAGTTACATTCAGTTAGATGTCTATTGGACACCTGGGGAAAATCGAAAATATACTTGTATAAAAGTTACGTCTTTTGTTCCACATTCACGTACAGGCCAGAAAACGTAACATTTTCAACGCCTCTTCATTGTTACTCTATCTTAAACCAAGCTTAATGGCTGCACAATTTGTGATGCGTGACATTTTTTCCACGACAGACTCTAACGTCGAGGAAATTTTCTTGTGCGTTTTAACCTTTTTAATTTCTTGCCGTCTGCTTTTCTGACATACAAATTTTATGTAAATTTGGAATGATTTGGGGACAGACTTGCGTTTTACAATTCCCGGCTCATTTTATTCAGACCTCAATTTCACTAAGAACAGTCTATTTAAGTCTAGACTTAAGAGTTTTGATTTGTCAATTTTAAGTCAGACTTAAATTTCAAACAATCAGGTCTCAATTTCACTGACTGAAGTCTTAACTTAAGCCTAGAATTAAGGCATCTAATTGGTACATTCTAGGTCAGATTTAAATTTTAGCCAATCTGATCTCTGGATTCTAAACTAAAGTTTAAGTCTATTCTGAAGTTCTGAATAAAATCTCAGAGCCACAAAGACTTTGAATATAGGCCGTGCTTATTCCTTGCGATAATGTGTATGTGGAGGTTACATACAATTATCTTTGCAATCTACATATGCGACTTTTCATTTATAATCCCATCCTCAGTGCGCATGCGTCTATTCACTTTTAATATCATCGATGTCATACTCGTTAAATAATAACAAGAAACATCTGCTACCCGTTAAGACAGTGGGATTTATGTTATTTCCAGTTTTCTTTCCTTTTCTTTCTTTCTTACTTGATGCTTTCCATGAATGGCTGAGTAAGTTAAAGCTCCATGTCAGACGTCAATTGAAAATACCAACAGAAAAAGGGGGATAATTTCACAGTTGTAAATTCATGTGGAAATGAACGTGTGTTACTTTTTTTTTTATATGCGATGGAAGAATAATTAAATAGGGCAATAAGATTTAATAAAAGTAGATTTACGAAGAGATTTATGTTTACGTGGTATTAACTCTATAATGTTGTGAATGTATTTTTTTCGTCTGTTTTTTTTCTTCACTTATATGCATGCATACATACATAATTACTTACGTACATACTTTATAAGATGCATCGGTAAATAAATTCATTTTTAAGAAAAAAGAGAAAACAACAAACTGTAATGCTTTTTTTATACTTCTATGTCAATCGATGTGAGAAAAATAAGGTTACGTCTCATTTTTTCTACAATGTAATTTGCGATGAAAAATTAGAATGTAAATGGAGAGATATATCATTGTTTTGATGAAGAAGCTAATTATGCTCGTTTCCTTACAACTGCTGATCAAGATAAGTTTAAGCTTTCTCATACAAATGCTACAGGAATGAACAATTGTATTTAAACTCGACCGAAAAATAACGAACACTTTGAAATTGTGTGATTAGTTTTGCGCAGTATTGTCTTATAAACAGTATTATTTCAAACAGTGCCATGGAATCTCATCATATGACAGCATAACATATTAGAATCCATGCATCATCCCCCCCCCTCCCTCATGTAAATATTGGACATGGAGAATAATTAGAATTATATAGATTGCTATTTATACATATAGCTTTAAAGAAGATTGCATGCAGTAATTATAATCCTTTCGTTCTTTCTGCTTAATGGTAATCCGTCTCCACTATATTGCACTGTCATTTGCATTGTTTTTCCCGCAACACCATCGTCATTCGAAGTTGGTTTGTTTTACTGAGAGAGAGAGAAACTTAATTTTCTCTTTAATTTTGGAATTATCATACACCTTTACTCTCCCATGTATACTCAATTTCATCCTTTTATCTCTTTTCACTTTCATGAGGAACAGTGTTTGAAATTTTATTTGAATTATTTGTAAAATCTTTGCTTTCATTTTCATACTTGAAATACTATTTGCATCTGAGCAATCCACGGGAACCAATTCGCTACAGTTATTATTATTATTATTATTATTATTATTATTATTATTATTATTGTTGTTTGCTATTATTATTATTATTATTATTATTATTATTATTATTATTATTATTATTATTATTATTATTATTATTATTATTAGGAAAATCAAAAGATACTGATGCAATCATTTCCATGCTACTAAGGGTGTCATAAGTGGTTAGTACGACACACCTATGTAGCAATAAATCTCTGCAGGCGCCTATTAACCGTCGGCTCTTCACTCTGGACATTATTTTGTCGGATATTTCTCAAAACTCCATAGCTATTCTAACTACATGTAACACACACACTCTCTCTCTCTTTTGGTTGAATAATTTCGCATTATTAAGATATTTTTACTAATACATTTCTCGATATTATTAAAAATAAGCGGGATTGAAACCATCAGTTGTAAGGCAAAGCCTCCGCCCCCAAATCTTAATTTGGAACTACTTTTGTTTGTTAAAATAGTTATTCAAAATAGCTGGAGTAATTCCAACATTGTCGGACTACTTCTCGGGGCTCCCTTACAATGTGAGTAGATAGGTTTGTTTATCCTGCGAAGGATTGTGCGGTTGAACTACGTGTCAACTTCCATGACACAACCGATATTACGATGTAATCTGCAGAAAAGTTTTAGACTCGATTGGTCCGAATACGTAAGCATGTTAAACGAGCCGTTTAAAATTATCTCCTTTCAGTAAACAAAATGTCTCAGAAACAAAATTTAAAATTTTGAAGCATTGTAAGAATTGTACAGATAATATGACTTTGTTTCTTTGTGCGGTGTTGATTAAAAGAAATAATTTTGCAGTTCCATGAATTACAATAATACACAACATGAATTACAACCTTAATATTATCGTTATCAATCCGTTTTGCAACAGCAGTTAAAGCATTGCAACATATTTCACGCTATTCATAATTGCATCATCAACGTCATATCTTACTGTTAATAATCAGAATTCTTTATTTATTTAGTTGAAAATTTGATTTACGCGGCAGTTATCAGTGTAACGTGTTTAGCTACAGTGCTGAAAACAATCCATAAACAGAGCTATTTTTATAACAGGACAAATATATATTATTAAAAAACATAAATATGTTGATCATATAGACTTGTAAGCTTTCTTGTTAGCATTCAGTGATTATTGAAGTTGAAAATCCATTAGGGTAATAGGGATATGATCCCAATGAAAAAATGTTTTCAGCTACCGGAAACAGAACTCTGAGCCGTATTTAAAAATAATACACAATCCCTGGTTGTGTATTTTCAAAAGACTATACTATGGAACATTCGGCATAAAAAGAATGGAGAACATGGAATACATACTACATATGGGTAGAACCCTTTTCGTAGGATTATACAAGAAAACATATTGCTCAGACACCAAGTTAAGTGTCTAGTGCTTGCTCTGATGATAACATGATATTTACCAATTAAAAGCCATTTGTGTGATTGTAACTTTTTAATCAACATAGGCATCAATTAAATTCTAAATAAACTCGCCTGTGTTTCGTAGCGAAGTAAAAAGAAATATAAAAAAAAATCAAAAGATGTACCATATTACTGCTGGTTTATAACATACCACTACCGCAGGTTTTCCACGCATAAATTACAATATATGGGAAGTCATGACTTATATGTGGTTTAATTTAAATCTATGACTAATAAGGTAGAAGAACTTCACTCGTACACATGTATAAATACTGAAGTTCTTCAGCTTAGTATATTTACCGTATTATCCTGTATTTGACACTAATTGTTAATTATCAGTTCTTATAATGTGATTCACGTTAATGTACATTGGGGGATAGTACCTTTTGTTTACAAGCAAAGTAAAATAATGTCATCAATTTAGCTATCTTGATAATTCAAACTTATTTTATGATAACGTTCTACTTCCTTTATCTCCAGAGCTGAATTACTTTCATCACGTGTTAATTCACATTTAAGTTATCACACACACGCACACACACACACACACACACACACACACACACACACACACACACACACACACACACACACACACACAAAGACAAGTGTCCAGCAAAACCACTTGTCTTACCTGCGTCCATGCGATTGCGCTGTTGCCGACCCTTTGTATCTGACTTGAGGAAAAATTAATACAAAACTTTAATGGTTTTAATACCGCTGGTGTCTCCGCCGGAAGTGATACATTTTTCACATTATGCAAAGATGTTGAGACAAAAACTCATGTTTTACATTCATTTTATATAACCATGCCCTATGGGGTTGATAGTGGGGATTAGAATGTTTCTTTTAATAATCATTGCGATATTTTAACTTTTGTGGTATTTACTTTATACGTAGTAGTAGTAGTAGTATTTGTTGTAGTAGTAATATCAGTGATGGCGATGGTGGGAGTGTGTGTGTGTGCGGGGGGGGGGGGGGGTAGAAATAATAGTTACATATATTTTCATCGTGCTATTGTTAATGCTCTTTGTTGTTTTGTTTGTTTTTTTCAGTACAGGACTAATGTATAAGAATAAACTCGCATAAAAAACAAACATAAAAAAATCGTACATTATAATAAGTAAAAATCTTTTCTTGTCGGTTTTTTTTTGGTTGGTATTTACTCACTTCGTAAACTTTTTTCTTAGAATTTTTTCCCGGTTGTGTTTACGTGAAATATACATCTTTAATTAGAGAATTGCGTTCTGACACATGTTAGTCAGTGTAAAGTGCAGTCTGATTGGTTGTCTCCCCTTCTGATACTGCAAGCTTTCTTATAGCCTACAAAAGTAGGAGATGAATAAGAAACTGAAAAAAAATATGCAGTACTTACAATTGTTAATGTCTCGTACAGAGCCTGTGTTCATCCAAAGATATATAGCTTCACAAGTTCAGAATTACTGTATAAAAGAGTCACTTGATGGAGTGATCTTTGTGTCTCTTCACATGTGATATATTGAGATATCTGTGTAGATCGTAATTTATAACAGTATACAAGAAGTGAGCGTATTTATACTATCTAGAAAGTACGAATTTGAAATGAATCAAATAAATTTAGCACGTGGGATACAATATGAGTGTATAGGAAATTAGAGCATGGTTAGGAAATTAGAGTAGGGTATGAAATGTTTACTTGAATAGCGCCAACATAGTATCTACGCCTGATATATAGTGTAATATTAAACACCATCTTACAGTTACAAAATGATGAATCCATGCGGTTAGTTTTCAAGACTTATGTCTTGTTTAGATGTATTGACGTATCTTTATACAATTTGTTAATATAAATACTGCTTGTCTAATATTGATATCTCCCAGTGATATGTTTTGCAGAAAAAATTATATTTAGAATTTTAAAAAAAAAAAATATTTAGCCCCCTTCTGCTCCTCCTTCTCCAACAACAACCAGGACGACGACGACAAAAATAGATCACTGGTAATGCTGCTGTTACTACTACTTTATTCTTTTGCAATAATGAACGAAACTGTCGCAATCCTGGTCGTTCGTTAGAACTAGTTTGTTTTTTTCTTCTGTTTCCGTCTCCCAGGTGTGTTAATGATATAATTTAAGTCATTTACTTTCTTTTTGACCATAAAATTACTCACGAAGAGGATTGTGAGGTATGGGCAAAAAAGCCAGAACTTTATCACCAGGCTTATCCTGTGTATTTCTGTCTTACCTTAGTTTCATTTTCAACTGAGTAGAGAGAAGATTAGTTCCTGCTACTTCACAAGCCTTTGACAACTTATATTTGAAATCAGAGACATTGTCAAGAAGATTAATCTTGAAATCTTCATTTGAAAGAAGTTTCTCTTTCAATAACTTCAATGGTCCACGGACAGTATGTACAAAAACCAGTTCGAAAGAACTAAAACCCAATGATACTTGAACCGATTCCTTAACAGCAAACAACAACAAATGAACATCCTCATCCCAATCTATCAAAGCAATATGACCGAATCATATTGTTCAAAGTTTGATGAAAACTTTTCAAAGTCCCTTTAGGGTGATCGGCATAAGATTTCAACTGTTGGATGCCTAACTCATGCATAACTTGTTGAATAATTCCAGACCTAAAATTTGACCCTTGATCAGAATGGACAGATTTAAAAAGGCCAACAAGTGTAACAAAAAAAAACGTTATCAAAACTTTTACAATGGTTTTAGTTTTAGTTTTAATATTTCTCAAGGGAATTGCCTCTGGAAATCTTGTAGACGCACACATTATAGTCAACAAGTACTGGTTGCCTGATTTGGGTCTTAGGTAAGGGACCGACACAGTCTACCATTATTCTGCTAAATGGTTCGTCAAATGTAGGAATAGGTTGCAGATGAACCTTGGATATCTTCTGATTGGTTTTACCTACCATTTGACAAGTGTGACAAGATCTACAGTATTTAGAAACATCACTTTTACATTTCGGCAAATACAAATGCTTCAAGATCTTGCAATAAATCCTGTTCACTCCTAAATGACCAGCCAAGGGGGTTTCATGGGCTAGACTAAGACCTTTCTGTCGATATGACCTCAGAACGACAATTTGATAGCTCACTGACCACTCGTCACCAGTGGGTACCTCAAGTGGTCTCCATTATTTCATTAGGAACCCATTTTTTTTTACAAAGTAACAGTCTGAGACTTGTGTGGCTTCCGTTTCACTAATAACTCTCTAAAACAAACAGGAGATCTTAGGATCTTGGTCCTGTAAGACAACGAGTGATAGTCTTTTGCCACCCTCGATTAGATTAGAGAGAATGAATACTAAAAAGATGACCACTGTGATCAATACGTATTCATTCATCAATACCAGGAGAAAAGGTTACCTCATCAAAAGACTGACCAATAAATGTGTCAGCTTAAGGAATAATTTCCTAATGAACACCATTCTCAAGAGCACTTTTTGTCATAGCACAAGCAGGATACAGATAAACTTTTTGATCCAAACAAGGTTTGTCAGTTACAAGTGGATTAACTACGACCTTATCTCCAGCTAGGTCATTGCCTATTAATAAATGAATGCCTTCTATAGGTAAAGAAGTCACTGCCCCAACAATCATGGGTCCGGAAACTACGTCTGATGCCCAATTGACACAATGGAGAGGAACATTTACATAGCCGCACTTACTCCATGAATAAGAAAACTTTCAATAGAAGAGGACTTCTCAGACAAAGGCAAAGTACCTGATAACAAGAGGCCCTGGGCTGCTCATGTGTCCCGTAATATTTTAATAGGGATAGGTTTGGCATAATCACCAACCAGTGATATAGAACCTTCTGACATGAATGGTTCATAAGTCTCCAAAATAGAATCAGACTGGGGTTTGTTTGACCCAACAAATATATTGCTTTCAATACAAGACCGTGACCTTGACCTCTTTGAAATAAGAGAATTTGGAGTAGCTCTGTCTTTATTCCATTGCTTATTTTTCAACCTGTAGCAATCAGAAATGGCGTGCCCTTTCTTTTTACAGTAAGCGCATGTTTAAAGAAATAAGGATTTCTGATCAGTCTTATCAGTTGTTAGATTTCTAAAAGTTGTACCGAATTGAAATTTGGAAATACTCGTATGAGACGCGTTTTGTTGGGGTTTTTTTTAAAACCAAAAACCTGCTGAGAGGAAGACTTACTGACAAATGAAACCTTGTGAGCTAAGGAATAATCATCTGCCACGCGAGCAGCATTTTCCAAAGTTTCCACTTTTTGCTCATCAAGATAAGTATTGATATCAACATGGACGCACTTCTTAAACTCTTCAATTAATATGAGCTGTATGAGGTTATCGTAATATTTATGAACCTTCTTGACTGAGCACCACTTATCAAATAGTTGTTCTTTTTCCCTTGCAAATTTGACATGGATTTGTCCAGGTTCTTTTCTACAATTCCTAAACCCATGTCGATATGCCTCATGTACCAACTCATAACCCTTCAAGATATATTCCTTAACCAAATCTTAAAATCAACACTCTGTTCTACTGACGGTGAAGTGTAAACTTCACGAGCTTTGCCAATAAATACACTTTGTATTAACAAAGTCCAATGCTCTCTGGGTCATTTGATATTTTCAAAAATTTTCACAAAGTGAAGAAAGTACTTATCTACTTATTTTTCCTGAAAAGGGGGTACTAACCTAATATATCTGGTAAAATCAATACCTGAACTTGTGTGAAAAGGGAGAGGGGGAGAGTGTTCTGCTTGTTAGTTCTAATTATTTTAATCTATATTGCATTTCTCTTCCTTCTCTCTCTCTGTCTCTGTCTCTGTCTCTCTCTGTCTCTCTCTCTCTCTCTCTCTGCATCTACATTTCCCTCTCGTTCAGTTCCCTCTTCTCTTTCTCTCTCTCTCTCTCTCTCTCTCTCTCTCTCTCTCTCTCTCTCTCTCTCTCTCTCTCTCTCTCTCTCTCTCTCTCTCTCTCAGCGTCTGCATTTCCTCTCCTCTTGCTCTCTCAACATCTGCATTTCCATCATTTCTCTCTGAACTCTGAAGCTGAAGCTTTCTTAATTCCAATTCCATCTGGGTTTTTTAGCTGTAATTCCCAATATTTTTTATTAAAACCAAATCCAGACTTCCCAATCAAACCCAAAGCACTGTTATCTAAAATGTCCTTTCCAACCAAATACTGAATTAAAATATTCTTTATCTCTTGCTTTGTTAAAGATGCTTTCGCTTCAGAAAGATCATAATGTCTGGCAAGCGCAAGGAACTCGTCCTTTAACTCTACCTGGGTAAAATTTGAAACAAAATTCTCAACATTGGATGATTTCTCGAATGTGTGAAATAATAATTTTTACCAGGGACAATGAAAATTCCAAAACAAAGTCAATTTGAATTTTAAAGGCAATTAATAATATCTCTTATACGTTTTAAACAAATGAAGATCCCGGACGAGCCCCCAATTTCTGCTACGACTCTAGGTCTTAAAAAACATGTAACAGAAAGAAAGTGAAACCAACAATGTAAGTAATATCAACAAGCAATTTATTTCCCTACAAAACAAAGTGAAATTCAAGAGATGCTTACAATATTGTGAATCAAAGTCCAAATAATCCTAAATGTCCTAATCACAAGTCCCCAAAAAAATAGTATGTTCCTAATGAGTTCCAACAGTCTCGAATGTCCTGATATAACACAATGATACACTCCAGAATGTCTTTGAATGAGTTCACAAAAGTCCAAAGTAATATATTAATTCAAAAGTCAATGATCACTTTAGTAATTACAATGGATATATTAAATAAATAATTTCTCTCGAATTATATCTGATTTCAACGGCACAATGTAAAATCTGATCACAAATGGATTCTCACAGACTGATCTATGAAAGGAATTAATTATTTATTTACCAAATCCCTATTTATACACATTTTACTTGACCTATATCAATAGGATGCGAAGGAATCAAATGAAATAAAAACAGTCTAACTGTAAATAAGAATGACCTTGAACTCAAATGCTTGTAAACATTCTGTTTACAAGTGCCCAGAATCTAAAGTGCAACTCATATATTAAATATACACATGCATATATACATATATACACTCCAAATCACAATCGCAAAAAACTAAAATATACATCCAGCCCAACAAGAATAAAATCCACATAACAAACTAGTGTTATGTGCACAGTTCCAAGAGCTATTGTGATGTGTTCCATTGCAGAAGCTCTCCTCAGCCTAATAACGGAATATGGTATGCTAGTAATTGGGAGTAATGTATGAAACAGACAGTGCAGGATCACAGTGAAACATCTTGTTTTTCGTCGGGAACTACAACTGGTAGTGTTTATGCTATAAAACAATTAAATACAAATATTTTCACGAACATGTCTAAACGAAAATAGACACAAAATACGAACAGTTAGAAACAGGACAAATACAATGATATAAAAATAGAGAGAAATACTATGCCAATGTTAACCAACAAACACAAAGATATAACCAGACACAGAGCGCGTGAATCAGACATGTGTGCAAAGCACAAGCAAATGTGAAATATACTACTTTTTTTATTTATTTAAGTGAATGTTTGTACTAATCATTTAGCAAACATCGAATATCGTCAGCTAGTAAAAGGTATATTTTACAGTGTAAGTAACTGTTATGCGTAACGACAACCATTACTGATATTCAAAGTATCAGCAAAATATATGCAAATTTGCCTGCACCGTCAACCTGGTCTGCAGCACAGGTGATGGGTTGTATATAAATCATGTATGTATGTTTAAAAAAAAATCCTCGCACATGACCAGATTGGTCGCACGCGAGTATAATGTAAGTTCATCATCTTTAAAAAAAAAGATTTGGTAATGTGTAGTGATCTGGTGTGGTGGTCACTTATAGGATTGCAGGGCCCCGATTCGCGAGAATCTGTAAGCAGCCGGGGGTGGGGGTGGGGAGTGTTAGCCTAACTTACGTTGTAGATACGGTCGCTTTGCTAAATTATTATTATTATGCATCATATAGCCATATATATATCACAAATAATTGGAGGAGAAATATGTACTGGAAATGTCTAGTTCAATAAATCGAAGTGGTGATTTCTATATTTTATGCACCAATTTAAAACAATTGAAAAATAATTCAACCCCGTTTAATATGCCTTCATACTAGAAAGTAATTAACAAGGACGAATAAACAAAATTTAAACAGAATCGTAACGAAAAGACATCGAGGTTCATTTATATAATTGGTACATGAGTATGGACTTTAATGTGGCAGAAATCAATATTTGTATTAATGTCTAACGACACTGAATTTGAAGAAGATCATTAAGTAGAAATATTTGACAGCTTGATTCAATAAAATCTCTATTAGACTCAATGACCCTCCGTATTAATGGACCTACACAAGATGGAGAAATGTGTATATATATATATATATCTATATATATATATATATATATATATATATATATATATATATATATATATATATATATATACATATATATATATACACCATAGAACATGATCTCTGAACATAACTGGCTTCGGCGAAGAGAATAATATCGTTGAACGTTTATTTCACACCCTATATAACAAACTTTGAAAGGAAATTAGTGAAAGTACAAGATGGATTTTTAATAGGACTGAATATTTAAAATGGCACACTCAGAGGAAACTCGTGCATAGATTTGCCTGATTGGCTCAAGAACAAAAAAGCTTGTATCAACGTGGAATATACGGATAATATATTTTTTCTGTACTGTATCATTACTTTTAAATACTCTTAAAAAGGATCCCCAGAAACCATCAAAATACCATTTGGATATATACAGCGATTGGTTCGAATGATGTCTAGTGAAAATAGAGTTAGAGGATGTTATGAAACTTGAAAATGAATTTGATGCGTCAATAATTTTGCATGATATTGCATGAAAGCGGTTAGAATAACTGAAATAGAAAGACAAAGACATGTGGACATGCTAATCATATTAATTATGCTGGTCCTAATAATTACAAAGCTGGAATGCGTCCTGCTGTAGGAATAAGATATTTTTAAGATTAACAGACATCATGGAGAGAAAACTATCTGTAAAACAAACGAAAAAAACAAAAGGCTTAATTTTGTAAATGCAGCAGAAAACTTTTCAAAACACTAAAGACTATGTTACAATGTAGATAACTCGACATGTATATTGCCTGAAGAGAGTTCCAATGTAAAATTCAAAAACTAGAAACCACAATTATGTATGTTATTTATTGTGATTTTGAAAGTAAGATGGTATCACAGGCACAAACTTTTAATCAGTAAGTATGCCATAGACAATGTGTACCGAGGGTTCTATCTGATGTGCGTAAGCAATGGCATAGCAATATGTACCAGAGGTGTGCTCTCGGCACAAGGACACGAAATGTCGGGTGCAATAAAAATGGACAAACGCATTCCATTATTGTTTTGTGTGTGTGTGTGTGTGTGTGTGTGTGTGTGTGTGTGTGTGTGTGTGTGTGTGTGTGTGTGTGTGTGTGCCTAAGATCAATCCACAAAACTATAGGTCAGTCGTTTAAAGAGGAACATAATTATATTAAAGTATTTTACGCTACGCGCTATAACATGCAAACCGAGTGTATGAATAATTAAAGCCTAAAAAAACAGAACCTGTGGTGTTCATAGATGAAGATGAAGCAACATCTCAACTCAAGAAACATATGTTCCATCTGTGAGATGCAAATATTTAAAGATAAAGTTGGCGATGACGAAGCACGCGCACAAAAATGTGCGTGATAACTATTACTTAACAGGCCAATATATGGGTCTGGCACATAATGAATACAATTTGAATTTATTTTAAATATCCAAAATACATACTATTATTCATTTATATACTGATCTGGTTATGACAGTCATTGTTCATTAAAGCATTGGTTAAAAATGATCCAGATGAAGAGGTAAAAACAGTTATGAACGACGATGAAGGATATAATTCATTCCGAAAAGAAATAACGGTTAAAATGGATGGTCAGGTTTGTAGATAGCTTTAGATTCATGGGACAATCTATAGAACAGCAAGCTAAAAATTTTAGAGATGAAAAATATAACAAAGACACTAACACAGGTTACAATAATGCAGTCTAAATATTTGAAGAAAGACATTTGACCATAGAAATACATAGATAGTTTTTAAATATTTAAAGAGGCAGATATACTACCAATATCACGTTTTGTTCAAATCTAAATGATTCAAACATATCAACTAACTATTAGCAGCATGTTCAGGATATCATGGAACAGTTTTAACCTTCAGACACTAAGAGATTTCCATGACAACTATGTCAAGATATATACTTTGATGCTATGTGACATTTTAGTTAAAAATTAAGTAATATCTGTAATAAAAATTATAAACAAGATCATGCTACTTGTACATTTTATTATTAAAACTTAACTATTAGTTTGCATCATATAGCCACTGATGTGCTGAGGTGCCGTGAAACGCTACAACATACATACATGCAATGTCCATTATTTTAATGCACAGCTAGCCCATGATGCAAGCTTGAAGAAATCAAATGCAGAAGTTAAACTTTTAACTGATGATTGAAAATGGAATAAGAAGTAAATATAACATGATAGTGCACAGGTAAGCTAAAACAAAAGCGAATCATGAACATTAATTGTACAAAGATGGTACGATAACAAAAACATTGCGAATACGAAAGTTCAAGGTCAAGGTCATCCACCATGTTTCAAAGAAACTAACAATGGCATGTTTTATATGTTGGTAAAAAAGTTTTTACAAATTTAGATGTGCAACTGATGAACAAATTTGATGGATAGAAGCAAATGTGTCCGAATTACCAGATGACTATGATACTGTTTGCAATTTAGAACTGGATGTTGAGATTCAGTTATACGTACATGACTACCTCAAGGACTGCACATTAGCTAAATTTAATTCCAAATTGAAATCGTTTATCACCCTTTTAATTGAAGCTGGTTGATGATAACAAGGGTACAGAATGAACCGTATCAAAACTATTGAGTACTTTTAAAAACTAAGGAAAATACATCGTTCACAAAAAACCATAAAGCTTTACATACAATTGGATTTACCATTGTTAAAGATACACAGTGGTGCCTTTTTTGAACAACATCCCTGCATAAAATCACACATTTTATGTATACTTGATGAACAATGCTGTATTCTGCAAACAGGTAGAAAATCTCAAGAAAGAATAACAATTAAATGAGTACAGATAAAAATAACATTTCTAAAAGCCAAAAAGATCCCTGATATGCAAGGGGTACAAAACTGTCAAAAACAAATATATGGGGTGATAGACTGGGACTAATCATGAAAAATACAGATTCATGATGCATCCATGTTAAGACGTGTACAGTGACATGAAGGATATCATCATATTTTATGACACTGGTGACTGCCAAAAGAACAACATATTCGCTATGTCACAAATGAATAAGAAAGACTTTAGACCTTTTAAAGATGAGTGAAATAGTGTTCCGATCAGAGTTTTGTGGGTTTAGGTCATAACGCTATTCATTTACAACAGACAAAGATAAAAATAATATTTGCTAAGGAATATAAAAATGTGTGACGAAAATAATTTTCGATGTTATTCAAAATTTGATTTTTACTCTTGATGATTGCTTAATCATTGCTTAATCACAAGACAAATTACCAGGAAATGAATTTACTTAGATCATACACCCATGAGCTGTATATTATCAAAATCAATAAAGTTCGGTTGCAAATGCATGACTACAAGCGATTTATGGTTGGCAAGATAAATACATTACTTTACAGACAGGTGAACATGCCGAAGTTTTGCAGTGACAAAGGCACTGCAGTGTGTACCTATGATTCAAGTGCATTATAATAAAAAAGATCCTTATGCCTCATTAAAAGTTTGATCCGTTTGATGTGTTTGAGAGTTATGTAATGTATCCTTTCAATTCGTCTGGAATAACGTGGTTTCCTTCAAACACAGTTTCCATTGATTTTGTATCCATCATGAAAAGCACAACCCCAAAACGTGCAATTTAAAAAAAAATGATATCCTTGATTACTGAGTTGTACTATCGTGCAGTCACCCATTTTGATATTTCAAGATGTCTGCCACTAAAGGATAGTTAGATTAGTTGCTTTCTTTTTACGTCCTCAGGATTGCTATAATCATCAATCATGAACAAAGTATTGGTTCCTTGGTACACATCAGCCATTGGTTCTCATCATTTATCTAATATATCCTCAGGATCCGCATTATGCTGTAAGTCTTGCTGAACAGAAGAGGTGGACTGACGATATGGTGTAATCGAACAGTGTCTCTATTCAGTCTTTATCAGATTTAGTGCAAAGATTGTTTTATCACAATTAGTCTCTCTAAAAAATGTTATGAGATTCTATAAGGTACGTTTAATAATACTTTGATTGTTATAAATGTTTACCTGTGCATTAGACCAGAAAAGACCCCTACATTTTGTCAGCATCTACATTTCTTGTCTGTTGATTTGCTGGTGAACGTAATCTAGTTCATGACATCTACCATGCAATCCGTTATCGTGTATGCTATTTAAATTAAGCTAGATACAATAGTTGTTAGCAACCATTTACAGGAACCACTTAGTATTTCTTTGATGAACAACGAAAGCACACATAAATTAGTACCGTAAGTGTTAACAATTTTTACCGCCTTAATGGAAAACCTTGAGAATAAACTATACTTGACAGAACTTCTATAGTCACTAAGATTGTTTTCTTTTGCTGAGTTGAGACACTTTTGCACATTGTCATACCACATCTCAAGCTTATTCTGGTAAAATCAATCGTATGATTTGTCAAAGTCTTATTGACTGCTATGTCTATGATTCTCTCCCTAGTGGTATGGTCAAAAAAGAACGCAATTCCATTTCTGCACTTGTCATTTTTCGATTGTGCAATTAATTCTGAGGTAACTGTATCATATTCCAAATTTCAAGTTTTTGGTCTTGGTTACCACCTACTGCGTCTTCATATGCAAGTGTAATGTTGACTCTAAAATCTTTTGGAATGGCACATAGATACAATGGATAATGATATGCTAGTATCTGAAAGTCAAGTGTCATTTTAAACTTGTTTCCATAGACTTCAAAATGTTTATTTTTAGTACCAGTACTTTGTGCATTACCTGCTCCTGATAGTAACTTTCTTTCTCAGTTTATAATTAATGCTACCTTGTTTAATCCAATTTCTTCTTAAAAAATGCTGGTAACCACACATCTTTGTTTGTTATGAAAATGTTGTAATCATTCAATTTGAAAAGAACATCGCTTCCGTATGATATGATTATGTTTTTCAAAATAATTCTACCCAAGTTTTTTAAAAACTGCATATTAGTATATCTTGTCACTCTGGTGTCAAACGATACATCATCAATCTTTTTTTCCTCTTTTCAGAGATAAGGATGCAAACAAAGGAAAAATAAAATAATATTGAATTGAATTGAATTAGTTATATAATGATGTAATATTGAATTGAATTGAATTAGTTATATAATTATGTAATATTAAATTGAATTGAATTAGTTATATAATGATGTAATATTGAATTGAATTGAATTAGTTATATAATGATGTAATATTGAATTGAATTGAATTAGTTATATAATGATGTAATATTGAATTGAATTGAATTAGTTATATAATGATGTAATATTGAATTGAATTGAATTAGTTATATAATGATATAATATTGAATTGAATTGAATTAGTTATATAATGATGTAATATTGAATTGAATTGAATTAGTTATATAATGATGTACTGGATTGAGGTATTTAACTCCTTCTTTTCCTGCTTGTGAGGAGTTATGCATTTACCGAACGTTGTTATTTATACGCTATTCATATGCTATAAAAAATTAGAGACGGAGATGCCTCATCGAATGGGGACATTCAAAGAAACTTGTAAGCAACATTCACGCTAATACCGATCACAAGTGAACTGAATTGGCATAGTACTTGATCAATAGATGATTGACACAAATCATTCAGTTTAATTTCCCTTGATTTTTTTATAGAAGTTTTACATTATTTCCTTGGTGAGTAACTACATCGGTGTTGTGGAACATAGCAAATGCAGCAGTGTGAACAGATGCATATAGGACAAAAGTATCGACCTTGTTGTTTAAATACTGAGTCACCGAACTCTGTTCTCTCAATCTTTCATTCAAGTAATTCGGTTACTTTGCGTTATCATTTAACTGCCCTTTTTCTCTGTAACTCCTAATGAGTTTGATCGCGTCTAATTGTTCCTAAATGCCCCGTCACGATCAAATAAATCAAACGCACGGTTGCTTCTTGCAAATGCAAGACCATTAACTACTACCTTCCAATAATTATTCCTTCTGCAGCCCTTCTTTATATGAGTACCAAATTATGATACTACTGGAAGTTTTTGGTACACGTTCTGAAGGAATCGAGTATGTCCGTTCCTAATTCAGTCCCATTATTACAATATTATTCTGGTCTAGATAGTATATACGTGTTTCTTTCAATTTGTAAACATTAGGTTTGTACTCCAGTTGTATAACCATAGATATATTCAAATTCGTTTGTAAAGCATAATAACTAAGACAACACGTTGGTTCTTTACCTCTAACCCAACTTAAAATGAAAATAAAGTCCAATGTCAGTAGTAAAAAGATGTAAATGATCAATAAGCAAGTTAAGATAAATTGTGTATAATCTTGATTTTGTTTGCAATAACATATCGCTAATTGTATGTGTTGTGCGCACTTGCATACATCCAAATGTGATATAACATAATTAAATTCGTTAGTATTAGCTAATATTTGGGGTGTTATTTCAGCATTAAATGTATCGAAGAACCCTCCCACTGATGCGTGATAAAGAAGAGTTTTATACTCAGCTGATCACGTCTCTTTAAGAATTGAAACTACATCTCTTGTGTTCACATTTATGGGATAGCCCCCAAATATCAAATATATACAGAGCCATTAGTCTGATTAATTCATACATTATAAAACCCAATGCAAGAATGAAGACTATGTAAGCCCATTACATGTTAAATTCAGTTTGGAAAGTGACTATATTTATACTTATCTGGATTTTATCTATATAAAAAATGCCAGCGCTTAATGTGAGAGGTTTTTTTTTTTAAAATTAGGCTTTAACAGCAACTATATAGGATGTACATTTTTTCCAAATCATTGAAATATATTTCTCATCCTTAGTCTTATTCGTCAATACTACTTTGTCTTACATTAACATTACTATTTCTAGATCAACATATTCTCTTGCGTCTCTTTTAGATTGTTCAACCATAGTATGTAATTTGCCTTAAAATTCACGAAATGAAACAGCTTTTATTGATCTTCACACTCAAATCTGTAGATACATCTCATATTGTTGCCATAGATTTAGTAATGCTGCCATTCACATTCATTTTGTTTTTAATATCCTCTATTGTTTTTTTTTTCCCCAGGGAGGAGGGGTATCTCTGTTAGATCATTATTCTTCTGCAACCCTGACAGGGAATTAGTGTGAGCAATTATATTGTTTTCAAGTCAGTATCCTGTTCGACAGTATATTTCTAACATTATCAGATGCTGTCTCTATTATATCAGATAGTTCTTCAGAAAGTTGATTCAATCTTGAATCTAAAGTGTCATTTTCTTCCAGATATTTTTTTAAACTTTATACATATCGCTAGCTATAGCATTTATTTTACTATTTGCCCTCTGTTCAATTGGTCGTAAATACTGTATAATTTTAGGTATCCCATCTCCTCTTTCTCTTATTTTAGTCAGGATGGTATAGCATTAGATAGAATATATAATATAATTATATATATATATATATATATATATATATATATATATATATATATATATATATATATATATATATATATATATCTTAATATTTCTTTTGCATCCAAAATCCATCTTGATGTTGTCATCAGTATGTTTTGTTCTTCTGAAAGTTTGTTAGCCCTTTCATTGACATTCTGTTCAGTCGCAGTGAATTTATTATATGCATTTTCTCTCCATGACATAATATTTTTATTCAACTGATATCTCCAAAGTCTTCCACTCGCATTGTACATAATTTCTATTAGCTGGATACAGTTTTTGTTCTTTATCTGCGACATTAGTAATGCGGTTATTGTTGAGGTTTAATTCAATGTTAGTTGTTTGACCTAGTGAAATATTTTGCCTCTCTTTTTTGTCTCAATTCGCAAAGGAAAACCTTGGTCACTAAAACCTCATCAAGAGATCTCTCCCATTTACTTTATGTAGAATGCATACGTTATAGGCATATTATAAAAATCTGTTACGCTTTCATCTTTATCTTTGTTGCTGATATTCAGTCTATTAATTGTACCCCTCTGTAATAGTTTGTAATTAGATGTTAATATTTTATAAAACAAAGTCACCGTGAAAAAATTAACATGTAGAGACCCTGGCAAACACAAATAAAACCAATTTAAATAGTTTATTGTGTGTTATTGATTTGATCAAGGTACATAGATACAATTTGGGGTTTTAAAGACCCACAAACTGTATCAGATCAGTAGATGCCTGTACAATTATCTGGTTCTTAAATCCAAACAATTTATAGTTGTAGTTGGTGATATACGCTATGTAATTGTTACTGAGAGTGATTTTAACTTATGAGTTGTGTTTCCAACATTCAAGATCTACACTTTCTTCTTTGTTATTATTGGCAGCCATTCCCTAATTATCTTTATTAATCTCCATTTTTAGGTTATAAAAACTATCAGATATGAAAACAGTTTTTGTTTCATTCTTGTCATTTATGTAGGAAAATATTTCATTTTTTAATTCATCGGAAATAATGTAATAGCAAGAACAAAAAATCTATTCTTTGCAACATAATGACGGATTACCTTGTATATTGTTCTAAATATAACTATTGAAAAATACTCATTTGTTAGATCGTCCTATTATTCTAATATAATTTTACATTTGTTCAGGAGACATTCAAACAGCAAAGAGATGTGCAAATAGCACAAGTTTACACTGTTATAATTTTTCTTTTCAACTTGTATTCTTTGCTGTCTGCTATTCCAAAATGGAACTTCGTTCCAGTCTTTTGCTAATATCTTTCTCTTTCACTTTCTTCCGTTATTCTTAAAAAAAGGTTGGTATTTTTTCTTCTAATTCCTTTACGATCTCTGTGTTGTTATTTTTCCCTTGATTGCATTTTTCATCTCTTTATATATTTGGTACCCCTTGATGATTAAAATATGCTCTTCACGGTTGATTTCATTGTCACTCATAGCTTTGCATATCATGTCATTGATACTCGTCAACTTACTGATGGCAAATGTTACTTATTCGTCATGTTTTAAAACATTATTAAAAATCCAGTTATCCTTATTAATTTTTGAAACAATACCAAACAGTGTTTTTCTAACACAACAAAAGCCAACGGAACAACCATGCCTGTAAGTATTCCCACTAAATCCAATCTAGCTGTAGAAAAATACATATAGCGGCAGAAACTGATACCATTCCTGCCTCCACCCAATACAAAACGTTGAGTGCTACTTTTTATTTCTTTGCAACATCTCTATGTTGGATAAAATCATTTTTAATCTCGTTAATTCTTTGCAACCTGAAATTGTGTCTATTGGCAGTGTAGGATATAACGGTGGAGCACTCGGTACTTTTCACTTACTTATATAGAGCAAAGATACATCATATACTTTGTAATATTGAGAGTTTTTTGTTCACTATGGTTGGTTCGCTGCTTTAGGTACATTGCATTGATAGTGTTGTTTTTATTTTTTTAAGTCGACATTTGTCTTTTTGGAAATCTCTTATCTCTATTGGCCAAAAATGTCAAAGCCTTTAGCAATATATGTTCGATTTTATGCTTGTAGTTATAGTTTTAACAAATGTGTCTGGTACAAGTCCGTGTACTATGAAGTGGTCGATAAGATACTATATAAGTGAAAATAAAATAATTGGCTTTGAAGTTTCTTCTGTATTCATGCTGGATGGATGACCTATTGACATATTAATCAACTTCTTCAAAAGCATGTTGTAATCTACAGTAAGAGTAGATATAAGTGTTGCTTGGTAAACAGAGTTAATATTTGTTTCGCTCGACACATATACGTAGGTAAATGCTATGATATTTATTATGCACAGCAGTTACAACATATCTAGTATTGGGTTAAATGTAAACAAAATCGTGTCATATTGAACTTCGTACAGGCTTTGATGTTGTTCTTTTGTGGTGTTCATTTTCTTAATTTTTAACATTATGTTTTGTGTAGGGTTTGCCATTGATCAGCTTTAAAAACAGAAACAACTTTCCTCTTAGACCATATAAACAATATACCTGAAACTGCTACACTGCTACATATTAAATAATATATTGTGCTGTATAAACCTGTATCATTTCTTTCACGTAGTGTGCCGCGCACATGTGATGTTATGCGTTGTATCGTCTTCTACTTTTTAGACTCTTCTTGTTCTTTCTTCAAACGTTCATCTTTGGCATGTTTAGATTCTTGTGAACGTTTTCCAAGTTGTCTGCCAAGTTTAACTCTACATTTACTTTGCAGGAACATTTGAAAGTTAGCCAAGAGAATGTCAAGAGTTCACAAAGATTATTTCGAAATCGTCTTTTAATACTTCTTTCAGTAGTGAAAAACAGTTTGAAATGTAATTGCTTAAATAAAGAGATTATTACAAAGCTACATTCGATATGTAAAATAATATTTAAAAACATATTTGTTTTCAACAAACATACTGCAAATCTTGTCATAAAGCCCACAACAAATGGTGATATTAAGTAAGTATAGAGCACAACAAATAATATATGAAAGAAACGAGAGATGACTACAATAGAAAAAGATACCATCATGATGAAAATATTAGATTGATTCAGACAACAAGAATTTTACAAGCACTTATACTAAACATAAGATAATATACACCGCATACAATGCTAGGTGTTCTATCAATTGATTTTTCTCATAGATGGCTAAAGTTTACAAAGCATGATGGAGTGAATGAAGATAATTTGATATTGATCATGTAATTCCATGTTTATCATTTGATCCATCTGATCCAGACCAACAAAGAAAATATGTATTAAAAAAGGTCCAAACAAAGACTGAATTTGTCTTCTTGATTTGTGTCTCATCGATTTCTTGCAGCTATTTCCAGTCACATTTTACAGGTTATCTTCGTATTTTTCATTCGCAATGGCTATTCTAAATTCCTGTTTATACTTAAGAAATTGAGTTATTGCTATATTTATCTTCTATAAATCCCAATTCATTTTCCACTTGGACTTTGTTCAAGCCGTGCTCTGCATGTGTTCCGTCGGCACATCTCAGTTGTTGCACTTTGTCTATATCTTTGCTATTTAAATAATCAAAAAATGGCTAGGGGTGAAATATTTTGTATGAAGGAAATTAAAAGTCATGTTTATGATGATGATCTAATAGAGTTACAAGTTCAAACAGAATTTATTAATACTGTTAAATCTCTGGAATGATTTTAGTCAAACCGCACTGCGTGTTGATGAAACCACACCAGATGGTCTGGAAAACATTTAGCTTGCACTTATTCACGAGTTCAAGGAGCAGATAAAAAAAATGACTTGTGATAAATTAGCACAATATGAGTTGATCCAAAAAAAATTACTTGAAAACGAAACATCCTATTATGAAGAACTTGCTTCTAATAATGTCACGATCAAGATCAAGACAGTTCCAATTTCAGGAAAGGCAACATTAAATCAATGTTAGCACCCAGCACAATAGCAGGCTAGACAGGAAATATATGTTTGGAAACACTGAGTTTAACAAAACAACGTGATACATGGGTGCGTCCCATTGAGGATACTATGACCATATATCCGTTTGAACCCACTTTTCTACAAAGATAACCAATAAAAGTGCCGCTTGAAATAGAAATGCAAATAATAGACACAGACGAACCGTTTGATCCATTGGTAAACGAATCAAAACATTTAATATATGTTTACGGAAGAATATAAAATGGATAGCTTCCACATGGAGAGAAGCGATCATTCATTGCACAAGAGGAAAGAGAGTTAAGGGGTTATCTTAATTCTGTACGAGTAAGCAATTCGAAAATATATTATATGTTGAAAACCAGACTGAATTGTTAAAAATGGAATTAGCAAAGAAACAGCACTGCCCCGCCCCCCCCCCCCCCAAAAAAAAAAAAAACAAGCAAAGCTTGCAAGAACAGTTAAAGGTGTTGAATTTAGAAAACACAATTAAATTGGACACCTAACCTAACACAGCAGGAATTTTCGGAGATAACATTTAGAAAATAAAAAAAATATAGAACAATTATCATTAAGTCAAAAGCCGAAGCAATTATTTAGAGAAAAGGGTGTAACCATAACTTCTATAGCCACTGTTTTGGGGAAGACAATATTAACTGCTGCTCTGTTTATAGCAAATTTTGTAACAATGTTTAATATGGGTGTATGAGGAGGAACAATTGAAAGTAGTAACCCATCAGGAAACATGGTTCATTCGTCGACAAAATTAAAAAAGGCCTTATATAATTGTTGTTTTTTGGGGGTTGGGGTGGGGGTGGGAGAGTGGAGTTATCCTAAAAGCATCAGCAGCATTACTTGGAATTATTGATAGTGTAACAGACTGATTTTTCAAAACAGCTCGATGGGTTGTTTCTTTATTGTTGTACATGCCGTTTTGCTTGTTTTGGCCTTACTGGGTTTGTTACTTGCATTTTAACCAGAAACAGCATCCAGCAGAATTTACAGAGCTCATCACATTAGGTGAATAACAAGTTCGTAACCTATTTCAAAAAGTAACCTAAACAGCTACTGCAAGCATTAGTATCAATATAAATCATTGTTTGTTTCATGGTCACATTGTGTGTGTGTGTGTGTGTATGTGTGTTTGTGCGTGTGTTATGGAGGGGGTGGGGTGGGGGCTTTCTAAATTACCTTGTGTTATCTGCACACCCGGTTACCTCGTTAGCAGATGTGTCAGAGATAGTAGTATTATTATCAGCATACCTACACAAGTTTTACTCAAATTATCCTCTTTATTTTTTGTCCTTTACGATTTCTTGTTGTAATGTTACAAATTGTTTTTGAGCTTTTGTAATAGTTGCCATGACTCCGTCGGTACTGATAGTAGGGGTTAATTCCAGTTTAAATGAGTCACTGGATTGCTTTAAATTGTTGTTGTATCAAACAATACTAAGCATGTACATGACCATGTCACTTTATAAAAGAAAGACTTATTTTGCCCCAAACAGCATAAACATAATTCACTTTAAATTTTGACATATAGTTCTCACATTTTATCACAATGTCTTGATCTGAGATGGAAACTTGCATTTCTAAAAACTAAATGATCCATTGACATTTTGGCAGTGTCTTGAACAGTGTAACAGACTATCATTTAGATGTTCTATTTCCAACTTGTTTAGGAAAGGTACATATTATATTAGACATCTCCATACCTTCCTTAGTTAGTCCGTTACTATCTTGCACAAAAATTTATCCAGCCTATTGGCTGGTCTTTATATGCTAGAGAATTTATCCTATGATATGATAGTTTAAACTGAAAATACCACCATAGCGGTCCACGTCTTCCTTTTTATCAGTAAAATGATTTCTATGAATGTCTCCATGTTTGCTAAAACATTTTTTTGATTTTCGTTATCTTTTCCTTTATTCAAAATTCCATAGACTACCTTGTAGTATTTTACATTGTACTTGTTTTAAGCTTTTGTTAGATGTAGTTTAAATCAACAACATATTTTTTAATGTTATATTTTTTCATTTCCTCAGTGATGTCATTATTTCTTTGCTATGGCATTCTCTGCATTGTAGTCGGCTTATTACGTTTTTCATTTGTACCATTTTGTTGTTTACCTGTGATGCTTTTGGATGTACTTTTCCCCCTATGGTTTTGTAATTGGCACCCATTAGCATGTTTTAACTCCTTTATTATAATGCGCTGTTAGACCACATCGGTCACATTCATTATTCATTATCAGTAAAAACTAAACGTTTTCATGTTTTTTTAATAATTTTATTTATGTAGTGTGCTTTCTTTTTCCAGCTAATCCTAAAAAAAAAATTTGTATCATTTTTTCTTCCGTCACAATTAAACTGTTCAGCCTTTTTTTTTTTTTTTTTTTTTTGAAGATTTCTCTAAAAGCATCGTATACTAGTATATCATCTTTCTTTGTTGTTTTCACTTTTTCAGTCCTGTTAAAATTCATTTATATCTACTGTCTTTCATATGTTACCATGTCTCCCTGTTATTGGTCGTCTACGAGACTAACATAGAGTCTATTTACGGAAATTTGTTTCTTGCTTGTTTGTGTAGCTTTTGTAATGTCTAAATAAATTATTCGATTAACCGCTCTTTTGGTCCTGTTTATCTTATTTTATTTTAGTCCCCTTTAATGTGTTTTCTCAGTAGATTGATATGTATGTAAACAACTGGACCTTTAGGATCATAGCAAAGATTTCTTAAGTATTTTTATTTGTCTTGCGCTGCAAAATCTCCAATGTCAGTCATTTAAAACAGTATGAAACATACAGAGAATACGTTATGCTTCTTAAATTGGTTTTAGGTGTTATGAACAAGCCACCTGGACATAGGTATAGAACGGGCACTTTTATTTTAACAATTCCAACGTTTCTTCAACCCTTTCAAATCTAAACAACTACTTCCCTATACTGAGTCATCATGTGTTGTTTTAAATCAAACTTTATTTTCTGTAAATTCTATCACTAGTTTTCAATGCTCCAGCTAGGAATGTCTTATACAAGGGGGACAAGAGAGATGCCTTTAGCAATAGAGGCACTTTCTGTGGGAAAGAGGCTCTTGTTTCCGATAACAGGTCTTGTTTGAATTGGTAGAATTTAGAATGTCATCCTTTTGAATTGGTAGAATTAAGAATGTCATCCTTTTGAATTGGTAGAATTTAGAATGTCATCCTTTTGGAAGTAGAGATAAAGCTTATTTGAATATTTATTATTCATTAAATAAACAGAAAAATAAGTGCAATAAATAGAAAGAAACACATTTTGAAGGAGATGCTTTAAAGATCTGGAGAGATGCAGAGGGGAGCGCTCTAGAAGGACATAGGGTATGGCCTAGAAGGACAACGAGAAAACAGATGGGAGGGTTTGAGGGCGGGGTGGGGTGGGGTGGAACAGGGTGCCTCTACATTTGTCTATCTGGAGCACTGTAGTTTATTCTATTCCTTGTTCGTATTGCACTGTTTTAACCATCTTACTTTCCGCGCTGTTGCTGCATATATCATTGTTATTCTCATTAAATGTAATCTTTAAATCCGCATCTTGGTCGTAAAAATATGGCGGATAGTAATACGTGCACGTGAGTTCAGTGCAGAGAGATGTGATTATGTGATACTAGCGCATATACATGTGTTGTTTTCGCACTCAAGGACTTTACATACACGATGTTATAATTAATAATAATAAAAATAATAATAATAATAATAATAATAAATTTATGTAGGTAGGATCATCAAATAGCACAAATAGTAATACATATAACAATCAAATAACATTGACTCAGTGCGTACATACATACACACATAATAAACAGTTGTAATACAAATATAAAAATACATGATCCACCAAGGATGACCCATAAAAGTTTATAAAAACTTATTTCCAATATGGTCCTGACTTATTTATCTAGAAATAATGTTTGGTCAGAGGTTTTTACTTTTAATGTGGAGTTTAACGTGTTAACTGAGAGTCCCTATTCCATATTTGAATAGAATGCTTTTCGACATGAGGGCGATGATGACTGAGATTTTCAAGCTTTAACAAACCAATAAAAACGGGCGAGCACCAGTGGCATTGCTGATGATGTGACACGTTTTGAGCATGGATTATTAGAAAACAAACTTGAAACTTTCTATAATTTTTTAGGACCTAGAGATGATTAAATCCAGACACCGAGTCACATTTCATCAGTCAAAACAGCCACGCTTCACACGTGTAAAAATGTTTTGAGTAGGTGATTGAGGTTACCAATAAAAATACTGACAAGGTTTAGCATATAAATCAATTTATATTGAATCAAGAAGTCCGCATAATAACCTTGTGCTCGGGATATTGAGGAACAATACAAAGAAAACTTTTGACCTTATTCGAAAGTTTATTTAAGAGCAACGTGCTCGATCCATTTAGCATTTATTTGATATGTATACATAGGGCTGTGCCGTAAAGCGCCAAACCAAACCAAAATACAATCAACAAAACACCGACCGAGTCACAAATGGAAAAGAATATTAGTCTGCACGTGCCAGCCAAGGTCATATAAATTACGGATGTCAAGGTTGATTGCGCGACATCTGTTTTAAGTGAATCAGATTACCATATCTGGAATGCACAAACACAAATAGCGACTCCAGATGAGCATCAAGTTGTTACAATATGACAATCAGAGTCAAATAGTTCTTTACTATCAAATAGTAAACCTGAGAAAACATTATTCCAAATTTACTGATGATCAGGCCATTGGTGTTCAGGTAGATAACTCAGAACATAATTGAGAAACGATTACAAAATCTAGCCCATTGTCTTCGATATAGACCTCAGTTTCAACTTGTGTTATACAACAGAGTGGTACGCCAAATTCCGATATTTATCAATGCATGATTGTTCTGAGCAATGTTCGAGCCAATTTTCCGTGCAGACGCAGGAGTGGAGTGCAGTATCATCTGATATTCCCATAACTTTCCATCAAGCCAGCCTTTTGCAAAATATGTAATACCTACGCCAGGAGGTCAATCAATATTTGGATCTTCAGACATCTATGAATATTCTGACTCCGGCTTCTGCACAAAACGATTCTTTACAACAAAATAGCACTACTCATACTACAACAGTGAATAGCAGTACACATGTGCACGTTTCGCAATCTCAGTCAGTCCGTGGTAGGCAAGGTATCAAATCACCCGTGTCTTTTCTTTGGACATTTATTGTAGGATAATGTTTTCGATTCGACTTTGCTAAGAGAGTCCAAAGTATTTATTACTTTTTTGTGTTGCATACGTGGGACTAGACTGTAATAAATCGTGGTATATTAGCATACAACTTGGCATAGACTTATTCTGATATTGCTCTGTATGTCTATCATCCATCCCCCTTTTCGACGAGTACGTGTTTGTATGTGTGTGTGTGTGTGTGTGTGGATATATACAGATAGATATAGATATATGGATATCTATAAGTGATCCATAACGATATCAAGTTCCCTGTAACATAACCTGGCAGTCAAGTCTCATTACGTGCTACGTGTGCACAAGATATTTTTTCATTCATAGTTTTTACCTACGTTGTTATCTTAAAACTTTCACAATATACTACCAATGTATCAAACTACTAGATCTCTATTTAAGACTATTTGAAGCGGTATATTATTTCTACTGCATAAGGTATCTCTCGGGTATCGTGAACACCTATGACCTATTTTCCATTCTGTCGAAAGAGGTATAAAAAAAAAATATTTAAACGTATGGATTAAATTGTATATCCGTCTACTATAAATACGTAAATACGTATTAGCAATCTCCAGTCTTTGTTGTAAATCTGTTCCGGGGCATTGCGCATTTAGTGCCATGCGAGGAGGCAATAGTTGTACCTGGCCATTCATGCACTTCTCTTTTGTTCCAAGCTGTGAACTATCGTGTATATTTTATGGGTAGATCTAGATACGTCTATGCCCTATCACAGATCTATTCTCCCCATTAAGTTCGCTTCATTTGCCGGTATTCCGATACCAGATTTCGGGTATTTATGTCATATCAAAACAATCGATCGTTTCAAATAGGCACATTCGATACCAACACAAACAGAGAAGTATACAATTTGCACGCTAATCTTTGAAAAAATTATTTATATCAGTTATCAGTTCCTTTTAGATATATATATATATATATATATATATATATATATATATATATATATATATATATACAAAATATTTCATTTTCTTTGGATTTGACCCACATGTAAATTTTACCCTTAAGGGGTTTTAATCCTCAACCTCCTGAAAAATTGACAAGAATATCTTGGAATATGAAAGAAATTTAATATAGAATGATACCAATATAGTCATTCTACAAGTTTAAGCTGTGCTGAAAAACCTGTATTGGATGAGACACCAGAGGCGTCGAGTCTAAGTCTAATACAGGTTTTTCCAGCACAAAATGGACGAGTACAATAAAAATCCATATTTTACAGTTCACTGGATAATGATATTTGTATTATACACCTAACCTTAATCTAATAATGCTTTCCTTATATTTCGAAACATCCTTTAATTTTCATAATCTTCCACAGAAGAAGTTTATGTATAATGTTTCAATGTTGTGTATAATCAGGGATTTATACATACACATATATAGGGACTAGATGTATAGCTTCAGAACAATAAATCATGTCAAAAAATGCGAAATTTAAGATGAGATGTAAGAAAATTTAAAATACAAGAGACTATTGAAAATAAAATAAAAGTTAAAAAAAAAGATTCTAACCTGATGATGATCATTATGACCATTATACTCAAGATGATTGTTTTATATTACTGTTGTTGTTGCCGTTATTATTATTATTATTATTATTATTATTATTATTATTATTATTATTATTATTATTATTATTCGCTGTTATTCTTCTTCTTTCAGTTGCTTTGTGGTAGTAGTGGCTGTTGTTGCTGTCGATGTTGTTGTCATTATATTTGTCATGTTCTAAATATAATGGCGCCTATTTCCTCAATTTATTTTGTCATCTATGATTGGCTCAAAAGTTACTACTTACAATTTCAGCAATTATATAAACAAAATGTAGTAGACTCAAAAAAAATTCCAAATAGGATGTATTACAATAATTTTTATTTTATGTATGAGCCAATCAGCGTTTCGCCGCTGACTTGTGCGTGCCGCAGGGTAGTTCTTCACTTCGGAGATTGTGAATTTTATATCCATGGAATTACAAGTGCATCGGCTTTTGCAAACACATATATGATATTTCCATGGAATAGGATTCCGAGAGTTTATTTGAGTGAATGGTAAGTATAAACTACCTCGGTTCTCAGATTGTTGAAGGAATTCGTAGAGTGGCAAATCTCGATTAGTATCTGCAATCTGTAGGCGAGCGTACCTTTGTCGGACCAGGCAAAAATTAGCGCAATGCTTACGCTTTAGGGCCTGTAACTCCAGTTAGATCCAGCGCAGAAAAGTAAACGATGGCTTAATGAATAGAACAATATATCAGGAGTACAATAATGCATAGACTGTGGCTGAGTACCTCCATGTACAGGCAAAACAGCCAGATATTGAGGGTCAGGTGTGAAACAGAGTGTTTCGAAGTTACTAACCATATCTCTTTTGTGGTATGATAGACATGGTCCATTGTCACAACCGGTCATAGCAGTATTCTGAGGAATTTTTGTCACTTGGTATGATTTCTTTCCTTGAGGCTATTGGCTTTTTCAGCATTAAGCTTGCGTCAGCTATTTGTGAAAGCGTTTACAAACGTTGTTTGTTATAGGATATATATTCCATTTGTTTTCAAGACATAGTAAAAAGAAATACTCTAAGAAAGAAAAATATTTTTTACTATTAGTTTTTTGGGAGCGGGGATTGGGAGAAGGGTGGAGGTTGGTATATAAATATGAACATCGAATTATTAATGTGGAAAAGATGTTGAGAACATAGCCATGTATGAATGTGGGAAGAGCACATTTTTAGCAAGGGAAATAGCTGTAGGAACCAAGCAACTGTACTTGCCTCGTTCTATATACTATAGGTTTTCACCATCCAATATGCATTTCTGGCATCCAATGTAGCCTATATGTAAACTGTATGTTCATGCCTTATTCCTTCAAGCGCTTTCGCATCATCATGATGGATGCTCTTCAGGTAGACACACACACACACACACACTCACACACACACACACACACACATATATATATATATATATATATATATATATATATATATATATATATATATATATATATATATATATCTATCTTGTGGCACTCTCCAGTTTCGTACTTTGCATAGAATTTTTAAAGAAAAAGAATTACCCACATTTTGCTCACTGGTTGTCCTGGCTATTTAAAAAAGACCTTGTATATCTTAGGTATTGTTAAAAGAACTTTGAAATTCCCTTTATTTTGGTGTATGATTGATGGGTGCAATTTGGGTTATAGAGTATACAGCTTGGTCTTACTTAAGATGTGCACCTCTCAAAAATCTGCTAGCTCCGCGTGGTCATTTTCACTTCCTGGACTTCAAAGGTAAATAATAAAAAAAGAGCCGATAACTTTTTTTACGTTTTTATATATTTTGTAATTCATTCGTTGTACTTTCAGAGGCTGGTATTGCCTACTCTAGACAAATTCATTTCCCTATTTTAATAACTGGTGAAAATAGTGTACTTTTGACTAATTCAGGATGATTTTTCAAGTACTTTGGAGCGACCATGTCTGTCTGCTGTGTGCTTAGATCATGTCCAATTTCCACAAGTACAATATATAAAGAAATTTCAGCCACAGTACATGAAAGTAGCATATAGGTATGCCAACATTCTCTCCATTGTGCATGTTGCAAATGCAAGCAACTTAATCTTACACCTGTCACTCTCTCAGAAGCACGTAATATCTGTCGAGTTATCGAATCTACTTAACGTCTGAAGGGCATATGGCTGCATACCGTAGACCTAAAAATCTAAAGGACCATCTGGTACGTGCCAAGGTAACTAGATCATAGATGCAGTCACAAAGCACAGCCTAATCTGCACATATGTGCCCGAGACCAAATCGTTCCTAAGTTCGGCGACTGGAGTTAGTTTTATTGTCAATCAGAAGTTAGGATGTCGAACCAAAAATGTAATCTGTCTCCTGACATGCGAAATCTGTGCCATTCAATTATTGGCAAAACTGCTGATTTCAGAAAACTAACGAATAACCACAAAAGCCACACTCTCAACAAATATCAACGAGAAACTCTCGAACCAATATAACTCAAAGGACATTCAGTATGGTCTCTCCAGATGCTACCTATTGAGTCTAATCCTGTGTGGACCGATATAGAACGCACACGTAGGGAACGATACTGGATACTGTATCTGAGAACTCATGGGGAATTCGGTATAAATGAAAAAAATCTTTCCTTCCAAATCAAGCCTTGTCAATATTTCAGTTAGGCATAATTTTTTCACCCGTATGCAGATCTTGAGATAATATTTACCCGAGTAAATATTCCATAGCTCTTTACATAAATTATTATTATTATAAATTATTATTATTATTATTATTATTATTATTATTATTATTATTATTATTATTATTATTATTATTATTATTATCTTGTTCAGTATCCCGCTACAAAATTCTCATCGCGTATTACCATTACTACCTAGTCCACGCATAACTTTACCGGGATATAATATCTGTAGTACATATTGTATGCAGTACCTGGTGCAAGACAAACTCCACAAGTTCTGGTATTTTTCAAAACCGATCACTTCTATTTAGGCATTATGGGATTGCGGGCTACATGGAAAATTTACTTACCTCCGAAATTTAAGAGCTTGGCAACATGCAAAACTACTTACCTCCGAAACTGAAGATTTGAAAACGAAAGTGCTTTAATAAGTATGGTAAAACACGTCAACACATTTGTTTACGAAGAATTTAACTTAGTTTAAATTACAATCAAGACATATATTAGATTGACCTCAGCAAGTCATGAATATAAACAAAAGTAATGGGACCAAGTGTTTGGAACTATTTTGTTACTCTTAACATACAGACATGTCCCCCGAGCTGGTCGGCGTAGGGATAATATCCAAAATTGAATAGTAAATCGCTAGGTAGCAGATGCGTTTACTTAGCGGCGACGGTGCAAAATGGGTGTAAGATGGTGTTAATCTTTGCCACCTATGGTTTCCATCTTTTGTCCTTTGTCATAAACCAATGAAAATTCCCCCCCCCCCCCCCCCCCAACCAACCAAAAAAAAAAAAAAAAAAATTACTGTTTAGTGAGACACTTGACAGTTTGTTTTGTTTTGTTTTGGGTTTTTTTTTTTTTTTTTTTTTGTTGGGTTTTTTGGGGGGTGAGGGGATTTTTTTCGGATGGTGACAGATTGCAGAAAGATGAGAATAATTCTGCATAAAAGACACAAATCAAAACTAACCAACGATTTTTGCGGAAACATTCTTGTAAACTTTTGATTGAGGTATTCAGGGCAATTCCTTCTACAACTGTTAGCTTTTTACACGGAACCAACCCTTTTAATAGCGTTCATTGTCTAACTGTGAAAGGCGGTCATCTTACAAGCCAATTCACTTTCAATCCTGACTGTAAATAAATGTAAACCAAATTACAGACTTTTAATTATTATTACTTTTTTTAATTTAAAAACACAAGGCTAATGCTTATTATGTTAATGCCCTGTACCAATTTGTGTGTGTGTGTGTGTGTGTGTGTCTCTCTCTCTCTCTCTCTCTCTCTCTATATATATATATATATATATATATATATATATATATATACATATATATATATATATATATATATATATATATATATATATATATATATATATATATATATATATATATATATATATTGACAAAAAATTATATCGGTGCAAAATAAAAATCAGCTTCCCAACATTTCGAGCTAAACAAGCTCTTCTTCTGGGGAAGAAACATCTTGCAGCCACAAAACAAACACTAAACACAAAAGCCAAGAGAAATTATTGACTCATACATGTTTGAATAACAGGGGTAAATTTACAAGCAAGAAAGAAGAAATGATTGAAAAACAGTTTTAAAACGGGTAAACTACATGTCTCTTTTGTGCTACCGTCAGCCCACATACATGCGGACAGAAATTCCTGGCCCCTGGGCAGAACAGTCATGGGCCCCAAAACTAGTTTAACATTTTGTATATAAACACCCGTGTACAGTTTTGCATATAAAATCTGTAGTAATCTACCATAACTTAGACTCTTGCAACGAACAAATTTTAATATTTACTGCAAAGAATAATTTCTTTGTTACAACTGAGTAGACGGAGTCGCCGGGCTGCTGGGCAATTGCCTCCCCCATCCCCCTCCTCCTTCTAGGCGGGCCTGTCAGCCCAACAAAGTTGTATAGCACAGAGAACCAAAATGTTTTGACCTAATTCCAGACTGATGACAAGGGGCAAAAACCATGCGTGGCGAAAAATCAACGCCATCTACAACATTTACAAAAGAAATAATCCCGGTAAAGTTATCCATGGAGGTAGTAAAGGCAATATGTCAAGAGAATGGTGTAGCGAGATAATGGACAAGAGTTATAATAATAATAATAATAATAATAATAATAATAATAATAATAACAACAATAACAACAACAACAATAACAACAACCACAATAATAATAATACTTGCAAAGAGTTACGGAATATTTACTTGATACTTAGCTGTAATTTTGATAAGATTGCATTTGGAAGATTCGATTTTTTTTCTTTAGGCTTAACTCGCCTTGAGTTTTCAAATTGTTGTATCCAGTATCGTTCCTTACGTGTGCGTTCTATATAGGTCCACCCCACGTTAGATTCAATCCGTAGCATCTCGAGGGACTCGACTGAATGCGCAGTCGAGTTATAGTGGTTGAGAGAGACAGACAGATACAGACACACCAAGTATTTTATCGTTTTGGATCCTTTAGTTTTCAAGCAAACATTTAAACTTAGAAAATCGTGTATGTTGTCGTGTCTCAGTTTCTTCTCTCTTCTAACAGCAAACATTTGAACTTACCAAATCACTCATAATCGCCACATCTT
The DNA here is from genome assembly GCA_029931535.1 of Margaritifera margaritifera. Classification (NCBI taxonomy): domain Eukaryota; kingdom Metazoa; phylum Mollusca; class Bivalvia; order Unionida; family Margaritiferidae; genus Margaritifera; species Margaritifera margaritifera. The sequence goes on from JAQPZY010001345.1 coordinate 1,720,728, forward strand.
CGGGGCAGCCGTGGTAGTTCAGTTGGTAGAAGGCCTGAGTCCTAATCCAAGGGTTGGGGGTTTGATACGGACTTAGGCCAGTCAGGGTCGGCTACCTCGATGTGTCCTTGGGAAAGGCACTTTGCTTCTATTTCCTTGGCATGCCAAATACAGTCCTGAAAGTATCGTTATAATCCAACGAACCAACAACAACCATCATCTACCTTCGATTCACCTCGTGATACCGACCAAAGTTTATATTTACAAGATTACCATGTGTGGTGACTGTTGGCTGAAATTTGAAATTTTACCATTGCTCTCTTTCGAGGATGACCAATCACTTTTATTTCCTTATAAAATATGCTAGAAATATACAAATGTATTTTATTCAACGTGTGTTAACATTTAACATATCAATAATAAACGCGCTTTAATGATATCCTGGGAGCCACGGTAGCTCAGTTGGTACAGCGTCGGACTGGTAATCCAAGGGTTGTGGGTGCGATACCCAACCAGGCCAGACTTGGTCGTCTGCCTCAGTGTGTCATTATGTCATTTCCTCGATATGATATAGCCAATAATGTGTTAAAGTGCCGTTACACACCAACATACCAATATAATTTATATCCCGGAAGAAAAAATCGTCACTAAGAAATTGATCTCTGATCCCAAAATCAGTTACTAGCTAGTACCCTTTACACAGACTCACAAGGTCTGAAAAACGCTTTGGTTAGTGTTTTTTAAGAAGCTTAAATCACGATGATGTGGACTATATTTTTATATCGATGCCATGTTCACGAGTACGTAATTTTAACACGGCAGCGAGAAAATAATAGATTTCAAATCATCGTTTTAAGTATTCTACCCGTTGAGAACAGCGTATAGAAGTGCAATGTAAATTGAGGACTTTATTGCAACTGTATACTTCTAACAGTTAGCAAGGATACGTTAATTACGTCAAGATGTGATAATCAACCTGTAAGATATTTTTGAATGAAGTAATTTGCTTTCAAAATAACCTCCCTTGAAATCACAAAGCACCATTTATTTTATTTTACGCCTACTGTATTACAAGTTCAATATCATACGTTAAGCACTCTTGACGGCTTTTAGGTTGAAGCGAGAGGTATCCACGATCGTTTATTTCTCATTCCACTAATCGGTTCCAAAGATCAAAACTAGGACTGTAGGGGAACAAAGTGAATGCGCTACTACGTGGCCATCCATGATGTGCTCTTCTTTGCCGCTGTCAAAAGTTAATACTAAAAACTGACTGCTTCCTTGATTTTCAAACGTCTAGTATTTTTACCTCAATAGACTTCTGAAATTTGCTCTAATTTGCCCACGCTCACTTACATAAGAAAATATTTTGTAATGTATAACAAATAAATTAATAATTTTTCAGATTTGAAGAAAGCCCCCATGTTGTGCCACATTATGCAACATGATGGCACTACTCACATCAGGCCCCAGCTACTAGTGATCCTATTGGCTTTTTGTAATAAAATAGGGAGATGGTAAACAAAGTTTATTGAATGGCGGAAAGACATAGTTTAACCAAGCTCCAATGAATGCTTTAATATTCTTCAGAACATGTTGACTACTAAGAATGACATTTGGAAAACTATGGATTTTTCACGTGGGATCGAGTTCTGTTTCTGGTGGTTGAAATAATCGCTTTACTAAGGTTTTATTCTAGATCCTATCTCCTAATTATTTTATGCTTCAGACACAGGATTGCTGGATATATGTGCTTGATGCTTCAAACACAGGATTGCTGGATATAAGTGTTCGGAAATCTATGGAATAAATGTTAATACCTTTGTGATACATGATATCCTTTATACATGTTTTCCTTCTCTAGTTACAATGAGAAATGTTTGACTCAAATGAACCCAATATTCTTATATTACTGGGAGGAAAAGAAATAGATCTATAGGAATATTGTCAGTTTTATCTTTCAAAACTTGTGCGCAATTTCAATATTACAAAAATTTAAAACATAAATGTTCCTTCTTTAGATATGAGAAAAGAACCTTTGTAAACGTTGCATAGGCACGACTTACAAGCGTTATTACTCTCTTCGCTGTAAACTCACGGACAGTTGTAAAGAAAAGAAACAAACAAAATAAAAAATATAATATAAAAAAATAAAAACGTACGTACAATGGCTGTTTTAAAACATTTTATCCAGAAACCGCGTGGATCCGAATTATCTTTTGTTTTGTTAGGTCAGTTTTGTTCAGTTTGATTCCTGTAGATATTTTTCTCCACCTACTAATCCATCGTTTTCTTATTCTTTCATTCAGCTAAATAATCACTACTTTATAAGAGTTTTATATTTCTTACTTCTCTTTACAATACTAATTTTAACATTATATTTCAAATGACGCACTCTTTACAATACTAATTTTAACATTATATTTCAAATGACGCACTCTTTACAATACTAATTTAACATTATATTTCAAATGACGCACTATCTACAATACTTATTTTAACATATTTCAAATGACGCACTCTTTACAATACTAATTTTAACATTATATTTCAAATGACTCACTCTTTACAATACTAATTTTTACATTATATTTCAAATGACGCACTCTTTACAATACTAATTTTAACATTATATTTCAAATGACGCACCCTTTACAATACTAATTTTAACATTTTATTTCAAATGACGCACTCTTTACAATACTAATTTTAACATTATATTTCAAATGACGCACCCTTTTACTTGAGTTTGTAGGATAATTCTGTAAAGGAGAGGACCCTCTCCTCTTATATAAGTCAAGAGAACGTGTGGTCCAATATTATCTTTGTCCGTATCTAAAGGAAATAAAACAGTTGGAAAGGAAACCACTGTTGCACTTAAAGTGCTCACTGTGCCCGATTACGTGTCACATGCAGCCAGTGGCGGCGCGATGGGGGGGGGGGGGTCAATTGCCCCCGGTCACCGAGCAAGGGGTGGGCGCCGTCGGGAGCTTTTATTTAGTTGGCAACTGACATAAAAACTACTCTTTGTGGCAAAGAAGGGGCGCCACTAAAGACCATTGCCCCCGGGACCCTCGGTACTGACGTCACTAATGATCACTGCCCTCTCGGGCGCCTCCAACTCTCGCGCCGCCACTGCATGCAGCTCTTTATATCCGAAGATTGTCTTGTCTTTGGTTTTATCACAATGATGCTTTCGACAATAGATTAGTAACTTGATGTGACTCATTTCTCAAGGACCATATCAAAATATTTACATGATGAACTTTAAAACCAAACCGCCCTCCTGTCAATAGTGTTTTCACTTGAAACTCATGACAAGGTGCAGCGACATCTATCTTTTGCATTCATTTGATAAGAACATTTATCCAACTTAAAATACCGGATACAGTTCACGAAAATGTTGTAGTAATACTGTCATATTAGAAATATGAAGTTGCAGACAAGAAAATTCCAGCTGCTAATCTAGAGCTCATTACAAATCCTGGTTATATGATTACAAATCCTGGCTATGTGATTACAAATCCTAGTTATGTGATTCCAATTCCTCAGGGGAAAAAAAATTTTCTTTAAATGTGTCATGTCTTATCCGATTGACTCTTTATAATGATTCGCTTTATTGCCTACATCCAACAAATCTTCCTTAAAGCAAGTAATAGATAGGATGAGGTTGATTTAAACATACTTTATTGCCATATTCAAGAAGCAACTGGGGTTGGGCAGCAAGTTCTCTAGCTTAGGTAAGCCCTTCCCCTACACGTAAGGCACTTAGCATAATACACGAGGCAGAGAGAGAAAGAGAGGGGGGTTGCCATGTGTGAAATACATGGATATAAGTGATATAGATAATATTTACATAGGTATTATAAGGTACCATTACAAAACATAAGAAGAAAATCAGGAATCAAGTATTGCTTCATAGATAAATTGGGTGAGATGTGCTGGTAATATTTATTAATGTTCAAACTAGTATAGTTTTATGTCCTGCATTCAGTGGCGTAGCGAGGCAAAGTGCCTCCCAGGGTCAACTACCAAAACTACGCCCCCACTCCATTCGTAATATTTATGATATATACGGTACCAAATTGCTGCCCCCTAGAAAGTGCCGCACGGGGCCACCGACCATTCGCCCCCCCCCCCCCCCCCCCCGCTACGCCACTGCTTGCATTCGGTCATTCATGTATGAAGCTATGCCATATTAAATGAAAAACATTTGCACTACATTCCATATTCCACCCTGAACGCTTTTTGTTGGAGGGGGGGGGTGGAGGAGGGGGAGGGGGAGCTGCGTTTATTCGTTTTGTGTGTGTGTGTCTGTGTGGTGTGTGCCTGTGTTTTGTTTTGCTCTCTTTTCGAAGCATGACAGCGAGCAACCTAAGGTCACATTTTTCGATACCCTGTAAATATTTGGTTTACAAATGAATAGATAAAGTAAAAAGTAATAATTTCATTAAGTTACTAAGTGAACAGAAACTGTTGACGTTCGTGATAGACAGTTATATTCACGATTACTCATTTAATTATCATATAAATTTCTATTCCATTCAATGATTATTATGAAAATGTCTCTTCCATTTTGATACTTTATTATTGAAAACATTTTCATTTGTGTAATTTAAAACAATGGCATGGGTTTTTTGTTGCAACAATGAACTGTCGTTAAGCAGATCAAGCATAAAATATTAAATTTGACCTGGTTTGGAATACGATAGGGGTGACAGTCTTAAGAAAGTACTTCTCTACGTCAGGATGTGCCCTTTCACAAGAAAATTATTTCGGATTATCAGACCAATTGAAATGCATCATTGACAATTGCGTCAAGTTCGCATGTAATGTTGTATGATTGCGTAGTTTTGACACCTGAGACGAGAACTGGACCTTTAAGTGCATAGCACATGCTTGAAAGAGAATATTTTTGTGCATGGTATATACTTTATCTTTTTCGTAGAGATTTTAGAGACAAGATGAGGTCTCTAGTGTTTAACCGGATCCCTACTTTAATTTCATAACTAAGGAGTCCCTAAATTCAATGTTCATTTTTCTCTTTGAATAGAGCTTTAACAGAAATCTTACATTTGTATAACTGAAAGTTTCTTCTGTGACCGAATGGTCCTGTTAAGTAAGAAATATAACTCCCTACGTCTCCATTTCATATTTCCCATTGTTATTAAGAATGGTGTATGTATATTATTGACTCCTTTTATTTGCTTGCATTACAGTTATATATGATAATGATGAATGTTATCCGTATTCTCATGTTTGGTTGTGCTAAGTGAATAGATTAGGCAATTTATCAGTGTACTGTTTTATGTCTTGTATTTACTGTGCTTTTTGTCGATCTGTCATTCACTTTTGTAATACATCATTGTTTGGTGTATGAAACAACAGAGGGATTCAATTGAATTGTCTTTGATTCTACCTTTACCTAAACAAAATGGTTCAAGAAATCAGATTTGGAATGTTCGAGAGTTCAAATTATGAATTTTACACAATGTTAAAAAACTATCAAAGAATGTAATGCATCTATTTTTTCCAACTTCTTAATTAATGTAATCTTGGTACTTTATAAAAATATACTCGTGAAATATCTTGCAATAAAGATAACAAGGATAATTCATTATTGTACTAAGGCATGTAGCCGTTTTGAGAAAAAAAAGTATATATGTATGTATATATGTATATATATATATATATATATATATATATATATATATATATATATATATATATACATGTATATATATATATGTATATATATATATGTATATATATATATATATATATATATATATATATATATATATATATATATACATACATACATACATATCCTTAACGAGCGAATGAAACTAATTTATGCCTTTGGCGATACTGCAGCAATGACAGAAAATCTCTTCAACGGGTCAGATGCAGAAATAAAATAAAAGACAGTGAAAAACCAAACAGAGAAAGGGATTGAGGATAAAAGAAAAATACTATATTGTCCTGAAGCAATCATACCAGAATGTTGGACAACACACCATAGAATATTCCCAACTGATGAATCGCTGATTGAGCTATAGTCATTATACTCTCATATTTCCATCCTGAACTTATCAATAATGCAATGTTATGAAAAAAATATTTTCGTGCCAACCGAGTACAGAAAATCAATACTAGGCACGTGCGTGTTTAAAGCAACTATTAAATGCATTCTTTATATCACCAAGTTACTTTCTTTTAAGTGAAAGCAATATAATTCTATTGTTGGATCTAATTCCATTCATAATTTGACTTATAGCTGGAACCATACAACAAGGTCTTATGGTCAGATCTCTGGTGACAGGTTCTGCATGACACTGTTGATTGTTTCACGAGACCTTCTTCTTTCCTTTCGTCCAGGTGCTGTACTACTTGAACCTAGTCTGTAATGATTACAGTGATTTTCCTATTACTTTAATTACCTGTACCATAGACATGTACCCGAAATCCGCAAATGTTGTCATGCAACGTCGTTGACATTAATAGAAAGCTATTAAGATGATGTGAATAGGAAAAAGAATAATATTACCACTGTACTGACATTTTCCAGTCTCTCCAAATTAACTGTTTGTCTGTATGTCTGTTTTGCATGTTCGTCTATGTATTTGGGTGTATGTGACTTTGTCATTTTATTTGTTAATTCTTTCCTTTTTCCTTTTTTGAACAAAAACATCACAAATAAGGGCAACAAACGTTTAACATTTTGTATTGAAAATATCTTTCATAAATCTTTATGTTTAATTGATTATTTTGGTCATGCTGGCTTCAAAGTGGATAAAAATGGTAACTTTGAGAGATCATATTAAGCCATTTCAATGATCTTTCTCAACCTGTTTTTTTTTTACTTCTTTGATGGCATTTTAAAATATTTTTATAATCATGCATATTTGTCTGTAAAAAGCTAATATGATGACATATTGCTAGATTGCCTAATTGAAATAATGTCTGGATGAAAAATATTTGTGGGTAGTTTGCATTTTTTCGTGATTTTCTTTAAAAAGTTCACACTAGAACAAGAAAATAAATATCACTGTGGTTATTAGTACCCGAGTTTTGTAAGCGTGAAAGTACGTTGCCCGTTGATCACTCGTTTAGTTTTATATACGTATATTAGCTGTTTAAAGTGTCACTCCTGACAAGAATATAGAATTTCTTCAGACGGAAATAAAACCAGTAATGGTTCTTCGGACATTGCTTCCAATGGGGTGCTGACACCAAATTTCAATTGTTTACATGCGTGAGGAGATTTCGGCTCTACCCCGCGTGTCACTTGCATCACGACACGTGCATGGTATGAACCCGTCATAATAGTTAATTCAGTCGTCCACAGAAAATAGCTAATGCGTGATTCCCGATATTATAATTATCACATGGTAGCTCAGATTTTCGCGCCTGCTGGCGTGAATGAAACATGGTTTGATTTAATGCTTAAACTCCTGACTGACATCTTGCCATAAAAGATTGTTGGGTCAATAGAACAAAGCCACTTTAATACAAACATACCTGACAAACCTTTACAATCATTGCATAGAAGTATCATATATTTTGATTTCATCCTATTTATATTATTTTTTACCTTGAAATTTTGTCGACACGAAATTTTCAAAAAATATTCGTGTCTGTTTATGACATTTCGTGCTTCAGGTCGAGGGTCACTCGGGATAAATTGCTTGCAAAATTGTCCATAGACGATAATTGAGAAAGCAATAACGGTTTTAAGAGCCGAAATATCAATTTACGGATAAATAAAAATTACGAGCCATACATTGTAAAATTAACGTACATGATGCCAGGAATGACTCTCCTCAACGCTCACTGTATACTACATGCGCATTACTAAAGAATGTTAAAGCCTAATTTGAGCAGCTGAGGCCCACCCTTGTACATTATTCTCGCACCTAGAATTAGGTATCACAATAGATACTGCAAGTTTTTCGGACATATGACAACTGAGATTCGTAAAAATACAGTGTGTGTGTGTGTCTGTGTGTGTGTGTGTGTGCCAGCCAACACTCGTGGTCCTAGAAGTTTTTAAACCTTAACGTTTCGAAAGTCATGCAATCAATTATTGAAAGTGGCGACTTGTAACACAATCAACCACATTATAGGTTTAAAATAAAAATACAAACTACAAATAGATTTATTAAAAATCGCCAAATTCCATGGATATACGCTTTATAAAGTAGAAGTGTTCAAAACTTGTGTAAATTGATGTTGGTACGATCAATTAAATTTTTAATTTATGTTTACTTTATTCGATCAACTTGATTTCAAGTAATAATTGTATCAATATTTTTCTAACTTATCACTGATTTCAGTTTATCCAAATCGAGAAATAAAATTCGATGGACCTATTCGTATTTTTGTAGGTATTGTGGTGCAGTTATTTACTTATTTATTGTGGTTTAGTATATTTTGGGGGGAAATATACAAGATGTTTTTTAATTATTTTCTTTAGTAAAACGATTCAATAAGTTTCTCAAATTCAAAATACCATCATACATGACCTGAAAGCTCAAAACGTGAAAAATTATACAGTAAAAAGAAAATATTCCCAAGTTACTAATGACTGATATGTTATTAAAACTTATTAAACATGCCTGACCTTGGTCAATAATGTTTTCAAATGAGGTTCTTTTCTTTAAATTTTCAAAACCACTACATACAATAAGAAATTAAATTCATCCTCAGCTTCTCCGAATAATTCTCAAAAGTGAAGGTCTTTTTTTTTTGTCTACCAAATTAGAATTGTACGTAATTGAACGCTGCACCAATACATGTGAAATATACACCACCACCCGCCCTACCCCATCCACACCCATCCCCCCCCCCCACCCTCCTCCCCAAAAAAACCTTGGCAGATCCAGTATGTCCAAGATGGGTTTTTTTTTTTCAATTTTGTTTTGTGACTTTTTTAAAATATTTATTTCACTGTGGTCATTTTGTATTCCAGGGCACGTGTACATCATTTTAGGCACTCAGAAAATCAATAGAATGAGTAACTTAGTCAAGACTACATAGTTGTATGTTTAGTTACGGGGTCATAAATTTTATACTACTATTTTAGTGCCATTAATACGTAATCTCTGTCTACAGAGACTTCTGCAGACTCAGTTTAATAAATTGAGTAATCGCCTGGAATTTTAATCGATTTAACGGAGCCGTGTTTTAGCAATTATATATTTATATCTGAATGTAATCTGTGAATCCATTTAGATAAGATGAAATACAAATAGCATGTGCATGGCCATTTTGTGATTCTTCGATCCGCTATATAGAAGGATTTGACTGTCTAGTCTCTTACGTACAGCCCCATGCTGTCTTTGCCAATATTGACCTCTGACAAAACCTTGACAGTTATCTATTCAACAACACGATTCTAATATATTTTTGTGCGATGCTCAGCGATCCTTTACAAGTAGAGATCGATATTTGAAAATAGATTGGGATAATAAATGGAACTGTTCACATTCCCTTTGTAAAGCATTTCTTTATCGCGAGCAGTTTGAGCGGAAGATGGTTTTAGCAATCTAGTACCGTGCTAGTCTTTGATGGCTCACCCTCGGTACATGATACCTCTGCAAGTAGTGGCGTTATGTCACGTGCTGAAATGTTAATATACCTTTGTTAGATATTTTGTCAACAATGTCGAAAAACGTGACCTCAAGTAACTCAATATTTTTCAAATAAATATTGAATTTGAAAGAAATTGCAGTCAATTTCTTGCAAGAACAAATTAATTTCAGGAGGAATGACACTAGTTGCAATTATTAAAGTGTTCGGCTGTCAAAGTCCACCAAAAGTTAAAGATTTGCAATACATTTTATAAAACAAGAGCATGATCAATTGAGCAGAAACATTATGTTTCGTTGTTAAGCTAACATAGATCTTATCTATCAAATTATACTCTGTGTAACATGAAAACCGTTATGATTTATCGATTTTACGGGCAACAGTGAATCGATTTTGTGCATCTATTGACTCCGTTAAAAAAGCGACAAATCTTGGTGATTTCTTTTCATGTCTATACAAATTTTGGCACAACTTTTATCTTATGTGTAATGTTGCCCTTATCGGATTCATACTAATTGAAAAAAGTTTTGTCTACCAGGTTTCACAAGATGGAGAACAGGAACAAAAGAAAGTCACCAATAATATAGAGAAACCGGGCTAACGAAGGCAGCCGCGATGACACACTGGTTAGCGTGAAAGACTCTCAATTCAAAGGTCGCGGGTTCGATTCTGCCCTGTTAGCCTTCTTTTTTTTTTTTTTTTGTTTTTTTTTGTTTAATATTTGCTTGCAGATGCAGCTGATATTGATATAGTCACAATTCAAAGATTACGGAAATATGTATGCCTTATTTTATCAAGTTAAAACGAAGCTAGGTATTGCATGTGTTGTACTTAACCCATTTAAAGCAGATGACGGCAGTTTTAATGTCCACACTGCAAGTTCAATTTGTTCATGCCCATTCGTACATACTTCTGTCTTTTACACAATTACGCAGCCTACTTGAGGTGACGCATTCAATTATGTAGGAATGTTTCCTGTGGATATGGAAACCTTAAAAGATTTGTACCCCATTTAAACAAGTTTTTAATTTATTTAGCAGTGTTCTTCAGGTCTTGGACTTTTTAAAAAAAATCTTATTGGAACGATTATGCAGAAACCCCAATATACACCAGCTAATGAAATTGAGTGTCCATATATACCCCGGCTAATGAAATTAGTGTGCATATTTATATGAATATGCAGATGACCTGATTTGATTTTTGTGCCAGTCGAAGTCATTTTGCACATTTTTTCGATTTGTTTAATTTAAACTTTGTTGTTTTATATTTTATATTCACAATCTATTTTTCTTCCTCGTTTTACCATTTGTTGAATATTTTGTGTAAGGGATAGACAGAAAAACCTATATATCATGAAGTCTAAGATAGAAGAAAAAAATTTTTTTTTGAAACTATAGACAAGGTCGCTTTCTGAATTTAAGCAATATAAACATAACATAATTATACCAAAAATATTATGCGAAATTGTCAGCTGATATGTGTAAATTCCAATAAAATAATCTCGTAACGTTCAGAACTACTAGTTGATTTCAGTGGTTCCAATTTGTCGATCGTAACGAAAATAAAAACCTCAAATTCTGCACACATATATCTGCTTGGTGCTGCTGCGACTAAATTAATATTATGTGATGCGATATTGACACTTTGTATGTATTAGGTGCCAGAAACAATTATATTTGCCAGACAAAAATGTCGCCCAGTAAATCACACTATTTCATGATCTATTGGCTTTCAGACGCATCAAGTTGCAATATTCGCCCATAAAAACCCGGAACAAATTGCTGGGCCAGGTAACTAGTCCTTCCCGGAACCTCTGCATTGTGTTCGTGTCGTAAACCGAACTGAACGACAAGTCAAGAAGAAATTATGAGCAATCTAGAAAAAAAAAAATCTTGTTCTGCAAGAAATGAAATTACTCTTTATGCCGTAGACTTTGACTCTGGATTATAATCAATCAAAAACCATTGTTTGTATTTTTCCCCTATTTTTGAAAACGCAAAATATGCTAAAAATTCGTAAAAAAGTAACTATGGTACACAGTCCTTTTAGTGTTGTCCAGGTTATTACAGAGAATGAATAATATAGAAGAAAATGTGAAAATGAATTGCACAGTTGAGAAAAAGGGTAATATGACTGAAGAAATTTGTATTTCATTTTGATGCGAAATCAATGCATATTCTCGTTATTGTCATCGTAAGGCCGCGGTAGCACAGTTGAGTGTCGGTCTCGTAATCCAGGGTTAGCGGGTTCGATAGCCGCCCGTGCCAGTCTGGGTCAGATGCCTCGGTGTGTCCTTTCTAATGGCACTTAGCTCAAATTTCCTAGGCATGATATAACCAATAATGTGTTAAAAGTGCCGTTAAAGCTAACAAAAACTTTATCGCAAAGTAATTTATTTCAGTCGTATCCTGAACTTTCTGGACTAAGAGCGTCACACAGATATACATCAGGATTACGGCATTGATTTTCCCATCGCACAGTAATTTTGTCATACAATGTCCAGTTGTGTTCTATCAGTACTAAATATATTTAAAATCATAAACACCCTAACCGGAAACTATTTATGGTATGGGTGAAATTCAACTATCAGCGAGCTAGAGATAATAGGATTTCACTTACCTGGCAATGGTATCTGCTATTGAAAACAAAATGCGTTATTTTCAAATAATCATTAAATATGAGACATTCTGAGACATTATGAAATGTCTTTTTATTTGAGAAATTTAAGACCCATCCGCGATAGAACGTTGGAGTCTGTCTTAATATTAATTCCTTGAAATTTTCGTATTTGCATACACAATAATGATCTGTAATTAGAGTTCTGAAAATATAATTTCTCATTTCTTTATATTGCTTTAAAGCAAGTTTATGATGGATAAAGTCAAAAATTATCTTTAAGAGCAACCAATAGGGAAGTTGAATTTAATAGGTTCAAACAGACAGTATTCATTCGAATGAAGCAAAACTATTCAAGAGACGATGGTGAAGCTGTTATTATAATTGATATTTAATATATTCGTTAATTTCATATTTAATAAAATCAAAAGTTTTTTTTGTGTGGAAACATATGAACATACCAATCAGATGTAATTCCAAACTCTTACTGTAATATATGTACTTTAGATTTATATCAGCTCATTATAAATATGATGGCATTTAATTCACTTTATAATTGTACATATTGTCAGTATTATTCCACATTGTGGGAAGAACATTTGACGTCAAAGCATATCGAAAAAAAGTGAATTTATTGTTGTTATTATTATTATTATTATTATTAGTACTACTACTACGAAAGTCTTATCCGGTTTCATGATCCCAAAGAGCAAATTTATTTACCAGTTTGCTACAAACTATAATCGGAAACCTCGCACTATCTCATAGCGGATTTATATCTATGAAAAAACTAAAGGCGGATATATTTCATCAGTTTGGTTATAAAGCAAAAGGAAGATGCTGTCACACATTCTTCAGCTAATTGCAATGACTTCCTCTATTCTAAGTGTGGCCACTTGATGTTCAGATATCAACATTGCATTTCGTATCATTTTAATTTCCACCGGTGAATCAGCCGTAAATTACAGATATGAATAAAGTATGCAGTATTACAGATATGAATGAAGTATGCAGTATTACAGATATGAATGAAGTATGCAGCGTGAAGAAAATCAACATAAAAGTAACAGTAAATCTCTTACTAACCTATTAAAATATAATTACACGCTTTTTCCAAGCCTACATTTGTAACAAGCATTTATATTGGTTAAAATCGCATCATGTGACGCAAAACTAGAAGTTATTAGTTCGTAACACCAGAAAGGAATTACTTATGTATTCATGCACAGTTCTTTGACAATATTTGTACATAGAAATGGTTCAAATATAGTTCTGCAATTCGTTATTATTTTTATCACTTTTTGTAATTATACCAATTGAAATTTATAGGATTCAGGAAGTCATCATGCATGAAAATCGATTAACAGTCTATGCAAGAATAGCCTTGAAAATCGATTAACACACTATGCAAGAACAGCCTTGAAATCGATTAACAGTCTATGCAAGAACAGCCTTGAAAATCGATTAACACACTATGCAAGAACAGCCTTGAAAATCGATTGACAGTCTATGCAAGAACAGCCTTGAAAATCGATTAACAGTCTATGCAAGAACAGCCTTTCCTTCGCTACGACCGTTCATGCAGTGTATAATAGATATTTTAAGTTTCCTGACTTCATGAATCCTGTAAAATATGAATTTCGGTTTTTAAATATTCTGGTGCATATAAACTGGCTAAGGTTCAAATCGGTCAGCATATGTCATGTGCAGTAGGTTGTAATTTGCTTTGCAGAGCTTTGATTTGTGGTTGGTGGACATTTAGCATTATTGAAGAATGAATTCTTTAAAATGTAACCCGAACACACTAGCACTTTACCAACTTAAGATTTTAGAGTGAATGACATAGTATTTGCTTTCTTTCACTGTCCAATTTACTAATGAATATTTTGTTTAGAAATCTCAAGAGCAAATGACGACTACGTAACACTTATGGTTCTCGGGAGGCCGCAGATAACTATCAACCACTACATTTGAACAAACTATAAACATTTCAAAATCTTATTATTTGTTATGCATCGCACATATATAAGCTACCAAGTAACCACTGCCATACGTTGTGAGTGTGTGTGTGTGTGTGTGTGTGTGTGCGTACGTGTATGTGAGGGGGAGGGGGAGGGTAAGATGAGTTTCCAAACAAGCAGTTATAGGAATGATGTCACATTTGTGCAAATGACGTCACTAAGTTAACAACTGGGAGACAGATATGTTACTTGTTACTGGCCTATGATATTAGCTTACCAACTGAGGCCGACACCAGCCAAACAATTTTAGAGAATTGCCTCGAATACATATTCATTAAGAAAATAATTCTGCCATGGGCTGATAAATGACCCACCCTTTCGTTCAAACCCCAAGGAGTTCGTAAGTCACTAAAAAGTTTCCAAGTGTTAGCTTTTTCTTCTGATATGACAGTCTTATTGCTGCATGTCCTGTTTGTAATGACTCGCTCATTACTTGAAAGCTTTTGAAATGAAAGAAACTATATAAAGGTGTGTTTCTATTTGTATATATCTATGTAATGTGATGACAACGTGCTAAAAGCAGATATTTATAACTTTGAGTTTTCACACGTTTTGAAAAGAGTTTAAAGGAAATAAAACTTACTCTTTGTGACAGAAGATGTAATTTCTTTATTTAAAATAACAACATATTTCTTTACACACGTAACTTTGCATGGCCTGAACAGTAAAACAAATCTCAAATGTCGCCAGCAACTGACATAAACATATTTCGTCGACATGGCAATCATTGGCTTGGTTATTGCAGCATTTTAATGTATGTCTCTAGTACAAAATTGCAAATTACATAATTATTTAGTTCTTTTGCATGGATATAAATGCATGGGAGTAGATGCACGGTGACAATTAAAACAATGTGTAATCTGGAACTTACAATGAATTTAATGAAGAATGTATATCCTAACTTTATAGTTCCGATATGTTGTGCTGTGTCAGATAATTTTTAGCATGTTCAATTTCTTTATATTAACATTTATTTTCATCTAATTTTCATGCAGCAAATATTTATCTCCGAAACATAAGCAATCCGCATTATCTATCTACCGCTTTGCTATATATGTATGTATGTATGTATGTATGTATGTATGTATGTATGTATGTATGTATGTATGTATGTATGTATGTATGTATGTATGTATGTATGGATGTATGGATGGATGGATGGATGGATATATGTAAGTATGTATGTATCTCGAGTTTACCGTTTTTTGGATCTGTCTATTTTTATGTTTTCTCTTTGATGCTTTACCTATAACCGTCTTTCGAAGCTAATAATATCGTGAAGCTCTAAATACAACCCTTAATTTAATGAAGACACTTTAAAACTTAAAATAAAAATCCTTTGCTTCATATGTTAATAGCATGTCAAGGAAATACCCCTTTCTCCCAGTACAGGAATGTGGTTTTTTTTTTTTTGTTTTTTTTTTTGGTCTGGGTGAACCGGTTCGTTAACCCAATAACTTACTGAAGCTTCTGACCAACTTTGGCAGGCATTGTACAAAATATATTGTGCTGACCGGAATGGTAAACTTTGCCCTTTAAACAACATCTAATGTTGCTTGTCTAATTATTCTCGAATAAATGGACTAGAAGACCTCCGAATATTGTTATAAATATGTCCTCTATACACGCAATCGATGAATGGGTGAACACGACCAGAACTGTTACATAACAAAAGACGAAACTGCGTTTCTTATTTGATTAATGTCAATTTTTCATTTAAGACTGTCAGCTAAATGGGATTCAGAATAAATGAACACAAACATAGTAAAACCAAGTTTGCATGAAATTCTTACAATAAATGACGGTAGTTCACTTTTGTGAAATCAGCGCTTACAGCGCAGCTCGAAATGATGAAATGGTTACAATATGACGTCAGTTTTTACCTAGGTGTATCGTAGCGCAATGAACTCTGGTAGATATTGGACGTAAAATGACATGGTTGCAACTTCAGTCTCTTATTAAATAATTGCAAAGAAATATTCTTATACAGTTTTAATAATGGCAATAACCATCCTGATAAAGACAATAATAAAGTCAACACAATTTATACCAGACCTTAAAGATCTACTCATGCGATGAAATTGGTGATTTTGACAATCAAAATTGTAATGTTGATTAAAATTATCCTTTGACTCTGCATCGATAAAGACAGACGCACATCCTGTGATAGTTACAACTACTGCTGTTGCTTACATTACTACTTCAACTAAAATTCCAAGAACAAAGGGGGATGATAGATAGGTCGGGAATGAAAGACAGGGAAAACCTTATTGACAAGTCTAATTTAAGTTACATATTACACAAAATGTATAAATATATTTATAATGTTATTCGAATTCGGCCTTACGATAAGTGATGAGTATTTTCCATACTTCGATCCAAACGAGATATAGCAATGACTTGCGTTATCTTACTCCCTCATTACCTGCATCTCGTTATCTCAAGAGTGAAGAAAAGCAAGGCAACCCGAATCAAGCAAATAAAGAACAGCATGGCGTCATCATCAGGCCAATTATATCTGCTTGCGGGGAGGAGATATATCTGTTGGAATAGAAGAACCCATGTATCGTTCTGACAAGGACAGGAAGGAGAACAGTCCTTGGATAATGAAGGGAAAACAAAGAAAGAAACCTGACCATTGAGATGCTGTTGAACTGGTCTCATGCGGCATTATGGACGGTCATTTGATCATTAACATAAAACAGCCATCATCCATTCTTCTAAGAAGAAACTGCGCTCGCCGCTTTCATTATTAAAATGAAAATATATGAAATTATACGTTACCACAGAATCCCACAGAATAATGTGAATTAAATCAAAGCCATAAATATTTGTTAGGTTTTATTTTTCAAAAACAATTAAAACAACGTCAAGGAAAAGAAACAAGAAAATGTTTAACCCAAGAAAACCACCAACTCAGAATAATGAGTGTTTAACTAACATTTGGTTGCTTTTTATATAAATCCTTGAAATTATTATAATTAGGAAAATAAAACATGAAACAATGAATATAGTTCTTGAGGTCGAAAATTACAAATCTCTGCTAGAGTCTTTAAGGTATACTTTGACGGAATTTAAGTCTTTAAAGTATACTTTGACGGAATTTAAGTTTTCATAAGTCAATGGATGATTACGCTACAGTGAGCTTCGACTAACATGCAGGCTTTATTCGTAAACGAATACAAAATTTTTGAATTAATAAGTTTCGACACATATTTTTAAGACTATGGAAATATTTTACTGCGTGCGTATACCAATTCAAGCTTTACAGTGTCATCATTTTAATGCGAAAGCTTTCAATTTTGCTACAGCTTTTTTAAACTTGTCAAATGTGTAAAGTTACAAGATAAAAATTTGATATTCTGTTTTTTATTTCAGGTGTTTCTACCTTGACGACAGTTTTTTTAAAATTTCTAGAATACTTCAGCTTATGAAATACAGGCTCAAGTTTGGGTCATGTTAATGCATTTGCATTTATATTGGCGTCAGCTACTTAAAATTGTCGAATGTGTACATTTACAAACTAAAACTTCAAAGTCGGATCACTTCAGTTTAAGCTCTTTCTACTTTGGCAACAATTTCATTCCAATTTGTCGACAGACGTATGTCACACTTGCACTTAACGCCATCGAACGCAATCACCTGCTTGTTACATCAATCAAGAACAAGTAAATGTCCTCATATTGCGTTGCTTCTAATTTATTCTTCCAAGGGTAACTACTTTTCAGGAAGATCAAAGACAAAGAGATCGAATTTCAAAAGCGTATTTATCTATCTTCTTTAAAATGGTGGCACATTTTACATAATGACCGATGAAATGAGATAACCCCACACCCAAGACGTGACTTTAATGAACCTACATGCAAAAACATCCCCTGTTTTCATTTAATTTGTATGTGTCAGAGTACAGGTACAATATTAATGTTTTGACATAATACATTTGCTGACTAGACTTCAGTATTAAATAACACCCTGAAATCGATGACAATTGTTATTGTTTGTCAATCAGGACAAGATAATGATTTGTTATTGATCTGCTTCATTCATCTGCATATCCATCGAAGCAGTGGCCTTCAGGCAATAAAGCATGGATAACAGGTGTTTTCATTTTGTTTTAAATATACCTCGGAAATTATTACAAGGAATAACAAAACTATATCTAATCTAAAGTATCTAGGTATTATTTTATTTCCAACAACGCAGTAGCCTTCGACAGCAATTAGGAAACATAAATGTCAAAATATCTCAATATATTTTCCATTTTAAGTAATTGCATTTTAAATTTCTGGACGTGGACTTCAATTCAATGTTATGATTAGAGAGATTTATGTGTCTTTATCTCTCTTGCGTGCATCACTCTTTTACATCAGTAAGAATACGCCTTTTTGCAATAAAGTTTAAATAAGAATATAACATATGTATATGTTTTAGTCAATTATGAATTTAGTTCTATCATTGAAATATCTAGATATATCTGTACAGGATAACAAAATAGTACCTAAACGTCTAAAGTTTCCATGTAAAGGAAAACTATATTTAATTCTAAAAAGAAGTTATTTTAATGAGATGAGATATGGATGTATGTTTATGAGTATTTTTTAACATTTAATTTAAACGTTTGAAATTCCAAAAGTGAAAGGAATATAATGTTCTGTTCAGTCTATCTACTTTACATGTCATTATTATGACATTTGCTTGCAGATGTGTTGCCTTGTCTGAGTAACAATTAAACAGAAATGCTTGTATTTATCTTTCAATAATAATAATAATAATAATAATTAATATTATTATTATTATTATTATTATTATTGCAAATATGTCAAAATAAATGAGAATGTTAACAATTGAAATTTACAAATAAATAAGAAAAATAAATAAATAAACAAAACAAGCAATAAAGGGGCATTATTTAAAACAAAATAAACTCAGTAGAATTTGATAAACCCAAGTATCAATACTTATTGACATTGGCCGCTAAAAAAAAAAAAACGGTCCAAAGCACATTTAGGTTGAGGCCCTGACAATGTTTGGATCAGCCTGCTATAATTCGTTTAAACCAGCGATTGATCTTAATTCGTTATGCAGGCTGTTGGGGGCCTCAAATTTTAAAGAAAACTTACCGTACTTTTTAATTCGTATTGTGGCCAAATGTTAGTCGCTGAAATTATGATTTCATTGCTTGAATGTTACCATATTATTTAAGTACTTACATGTTTTCTTGTGAAACATTCTATATACCTCTGTTGTCATTTATATATTTATACTGAGGGCCGGATTAAGACCCCCCATGTAATTCAACCCCCCCCCCCATTATTTCTCTTTTTTTTTTTTTTTTGGTGCCCCTGCTTTGCTGGTGCCCTAAATACGTGCTTGGTCTGCCTATTGGTAATCCAGAACTGATTGTACTAATATGTAAAGTAGGAACATTTGCTTTTCTTAACAGAGAATCATATGAAATACTAAAATCACCAAAAACCAAATTTAGCTCCCTATACTGTATTTTGTCTGAATTGTGTTTGCAGCAGAAAAAATGGCAGATAAGGGAACAATAAATATGATTCTTAACCTGCATTTGCTCAGCTGCTAAAAAGACGAATGGTGGCTTCTTACAGCCCTTGGGTTGTTCGAAGGCCATCTCCTTGTTCTATGTTTAGCATTTTTTTACTTAGCAAGACCTCTCATGTGTAAAACTGTGCAAGCCTCTCTATTGGCTTCTTGATGTCAACCAATATTCCTGTTTAATTTTGCGAATTTGACAATGCTCATTTAGAGTGGAGAGACAGAGACAGAGACAGACAGACAGACAGACAGACAGAGAAAACGACATAGAAGTTTGTCTCTAAATTCTTCTCTTTCTCTAAATGAGATACATTTTTCACAACTTAAGATGATTTCTCGCAAAGAATGGTACATATATCTTCATAAAAAAGTGACATAAGGAAAACAGCAATTATTGCAACTTTTCTTTACGAAGAGTTATATTGGTCATCAGATGTTCTTTATATCAATGACAGGACATGAAAAATCACTTACCTAAGTGCACTGAAACTATATAAGCGAAAGCATAAAATATAATTTTTTAAAGGTTATCAAGTAAATTTCTCTTAAACTGCGTACACCTTTGTGCCTATCTCTTATTTGTCGATTGGAATAATTCAGTGCTACACACTGGATAATGTTGACCTAATTTATAGTAATTAGAGATAACAGTAAAATATTGTCTTTTTGGCACAGAACGAGTTACAAACGTTCAACCCGCCGGATAAAAACAAAAACTCTCGATTCAACAGTGGGTAAAGTACTGCGTAAAAAGCATGTTATTTCGGTTTTATCGTACAATGAATCACGCCATATCATGAAAAAATAAAATATTTACAGTCCAAGAAACTCATATAATATAGCTTGCATATTCACTGAACTTGACCTTTAAAGGAATTTAGCAATTTTCTATATCTCCTGATCTGATATTAGTTTGTTTTATAATATCGTCCAAAAATTACAGTATTCCCTTATTTTAAAGCCCCTCAGTATAACGGTGCTCCTCTTATAACGTGCTACTTAACTTTCTTCACTTAATTTGAGTTCTTGGTTAATGAAAACCAACTATAATGAAAGTTTACACCAATAAAGACCATATTTGTTGTATTTGTATGCACAATTATGGACACCCTTGTTGGAATACGTCTCTGTGTAAGGCTCCCTCACTTATAAAGAATGTCGCTCTTATGACTCCCATTAACAGCTTTATACAGAGAAAACAATGTATATAGCTCCTATTAGAACAAGAAAAATGTCTCTGCGTGCGCTTAAACATTGGCATGTGTCTTTAAGCTATTATGAGATGGCAAGGGCAAATGTCACATGCATTTAGTCTATATATAAACGTTTGTTTTTAATGCATTTCGATTTCAGCGATAACGTTCTACTCAAGAAAGAATTCGTCTGCATAAAAGTTGAGATGGTATATTCCCTCAATCGTACATTCTACCAGCGAAATACATAATCACTCTTATAGTACTTCATTAAACCTCATTAAACTCATAGTAGACATTCTGCCAATTTATTTTTAAAAATCTAAACGAGGCAAAATGTAACTTTTTTAGTATTTACTAATTAGCATCCGTTGCAAGTAAAAATATCCATTTTGACACAACCGTTACGATCAAGATTTGCTTAGCCTTGTCTGCTCTCCTATTCTCCTGATCCATGTCTGCTCTCCTATTCTCCTGGTCCATGTCTGCTCTCCTATTCTCCTGGTCCATGTCTGCTCTCCTATTCTCCTGGTCCATGTCTGCTCTCCTATTCTCCTGGTCCATGTCTGCTCTCCTATTCTCCTGGTCCATGTCTGCTCTCATGTTCTCCTGATCCATGTCTGATCTCCTATTCTCCTGATCCATGTCTGCTCTCATGTTCTCCTGATCCATGTCTGCTCTCATGTTCTCCTGGTCCATATCTGCTCTCCTATTCTCCTGATCCATGTCTGCTCTCCTATTCTCCTGATCCATGTCTGCTCTCCTATTCTCCTGATCCATGTCTGCTCTCCTATTCTCCTGATCCATGTCTGCTCTCCTATTCTCCTGATCCATGTCTGCTCTCATGTTCTCCTCATCC
Organism: Margaritifera margaritifera; assembly: GCA_029931535.1. Lineage (NCBI taxonomy): Eukaryota > Metazoa > Mollusca > Bivalvia > Unionida > Margaritiferidae > Margaritifera > Margaritifera margaritifera. Next base: position 1,742,549 of record JAQPZY010001345.1, read on the forward strand.
ATGTCTGCTCTCATGTTCTCCTCATCCATCTCCTGTTCTCCTCATTCATGGGTAGGTGTTAATTTTGGCAAGCTTTCACAAATCTTCAAAATGTTAACTTTTCATGCTCGATTAAAATATACTACAACCGAATTCCCGAAATTTAACAGGATCACTGTTCATTTCATAACATATGGCAAATTCCCAACACTATAATCTTTACGTTAGCGTAGTTATACGTCACTTCCTCATACATTTCAGGGGCAGGTCATCGTTGTGCCAGCGTTTTTGAGGGTCGTACTTTTAAACGCAATTATTCGTAAACGATGTAATATAAATTTATAATAACCATGAATATAGGGTTTTGGGGTATGGAAGATTCGTAAATAAGTTAAAACAGAAACCTCCATGTTTAATCGTTAAAGGACATGCCAGAGTAGATTTAGAGTTTGAAAAAAAAAGGAATAAAACCTTTGACCCTATTTTTCTATTATTGCTTTCTCTCAAGATAACTGAAGGCGATGGAACTATACTCCACCAGACAACATTGCAGAAGGACAGTTCCCAATAGAGAAAGAAATAAAAAGCTTAGTACACCACATAACGTCATTTGACATCATATGGCGTCTGCGCGTGGCAACAGTGCCCGTTGGAACAGGTGTAATTCCCGTTGTCAAAAATAGCATCCCGTTGTTAACGGGACATGTATACTGTCTTAAAATAGATCCTTGTAGTCAGCCAATAGGAACTTGAGAATGTATCTTCTGACGTACTGAACCACAATATTGCCGGTACATTCAATGAGATGTCAATTGTGAACATTTTATTGACGTCCCAAGCACGCGTGTAACTATCAATAGAAACCAGGTGAAATAATCGGTTAAAATATTCCCTTATAAAAAGCAAATAAAGACAAAATAAATTAGATAACAAAGGCTGATGTTGGAAATACGTGGATTTAAAACCTTGCATAATAAAACGGTGAAAATCATGTTAACTATATATTATTTGGATCAAACCCATTTCAGTCCGTCTAGACAAGAATTGTTAAGAGTGTCATCGTTTATTTTTCGCGCATGCGTATGTTGCTCCAAGGACGGTAACTCTGAGCAGGTATATATTATTATTATTTGTTTATTGATGTTTTTGCTATATAAACTGTGTATTAGCATTAAAAGCATTAAAAGCTTGGGATTAAACAAAGGTATCATGTTTGAAAACAGTGTACTGCTCTTACTCAAAACTTATGCACAATGTTGAATGTCTTAATTCATGATTTGTTTCCATCATTGGCAAACATGCTAGTATCAAAATCATGTTGCATTTCCATTCCAACTGAAAAATGCAAATAGAATGTTTCCGGTTTTTTATCTCCAATAATTTGGCCCCATAATTTGATACAATACCTATGTGTTAATCAGTGAACATATTTTTACGTCTAAACCTTCTTTAATCCTAATTATTGGAGTACAATTATTTACATGACCCCCACACCCGAAACACATGTGTTTCCTAAGTCTTTTAACTTTATACATTTGTTAGTAATATATTATTTGTATGTGATTTGCGACAACATGTTTCAAACATTATACATTCCCAATGAATGTTTAAGCGACAAAAAATAGATGGACAGGTAGAGTTAAGAGATCCGCCATGATAGATACACACATAGATATATGACGAAGTTGATACATTGATAGACTGACTGATAAGAGAAATAGAAAGAAAGATCAAAAGCGATAGATAGATAAATAGATATATGGATAGATAAATAAATACATAGCAAGATGGATAGGGACGAATGGAAAAAATGTATGTATTGATGAGCAGATGCAGTGATAAGATACATATTTACATAAATACGTACATGCATTCAATTAGACCCACCTACCCACTTACCTACATGAACATACATACATTTATGGATACATACATACATGTATGAATACATACATACATATATAATTACATACATATGCATACATATATATACCTGAATACATGCATGCAAACGTATGTGCATGCATGCATGTATACATACATAAATAAACATATATACACAGACCTAGATAAATGCATGCATACGTACATACATACATACGGACATACATACATTGAACGCCTACACATATGAACATGTCCTTGCATGCTCCTCATCTAGTACATTTATATAATAGCTTCATGTTTAACATTCAAGTTTAAAATCACGATGTTCCATCTCTGAAAGTTGCATTTGTCTTTATAGGAGATTTGCGTTGTCTTAGCATTATGTTATTCAAATAGCAAATAGTAGTCTTTGTACTAGTAAATGTTGAAGCAAACAAGTTTGCCCTTGTCTTGCAATATATATATATATCGTTCATATAATGTAAAAACAGTTTTAAAAATAAAATGATGTTGTCTTGTATGCAGGTCTATAATCTCCTTCTAAGACAATTTCTTTTGCAGTGTGCTTGTTAGTACCTAATACCGTGTAACCCTTATATTTGAATATAAAAAGTAGTGTTGGTCATTTTCCACTGCGGATTCAGTCTTTTGTACATGAGCAAATTGACGAATTGCAATTAATTTTTCATTTTGCATTATACATGGGACACTTTATTTCCAATGTTCCTCTATTGACATGTTTCTGAGCTCGTGAAAAATGTACTATATATAAAGTTCTATGTAATATAATGAGTTCTCTTTGTAAACTGCAGTTTACTTTCATCATATGTCCGTTTATCTATCGATCATTCCATCCAGCCAATTCGTCCATCGTCCTATTAATACATTAAATTCAGGTTTTCGTCTGATGTATAAAGTTACTGTAATATCCCGGCAATCAGTGCTGGGTTACCAATATGCAGACTAAGTACGTGCTTAGGGCACCAGCAAAGCAGGAGCATTGCAAAAAATGAGAAATTACGTTTGTTTGTTTTTTAAATTACATGGGGGGGGGGGGGGCACCATAATATTTTCAGTGCTTAGGGCCTCTAAAGGTCTTAATCCGGCCCTGCCGGCAATCATTCCGTTCTATTGGCCAGTAGAAATTTGCTGCTTTTTTATATCATTTGCTTGGATTACAGAACCTCAAACAGTATATGTACTTTTGTAATACCTTCTTTGATGTTATACAAAACGTTAGCTTTAATGACACGCTCTGTCTTATATTCAATGACAGGGTTCTTCATTTATATGCTGCTCCACATTGTCTAATGGAAATGACCATGAAGAATTATACAATTATATATGACTGATAATTCTTACAAATCTTAAACAACCATGAATATTCTATTTCACATCAAAGATATGCTATTACTGTATATATTGTATGGTGTGCCTAATACATACGTCTAAATTGTTGTATGTTCTCAAAAAAGTAATAGCTTTTGACAATGAGACATATACTATTGCATTTCCCATGCTTTACATAATGGATATCATGTAAATTATATTGAGGCATAACATATAATCTTAATTCTTACATTGTACCTGTATATGTGTATTGATATGATTAGTGTGTTGTGTATTCATTAACGTCACCTTAAGTTTTATTTTGCTATTATGTAATAATGGAAATGTGAATGTAATCTATTTTAATGTAGAAATAAATAAAGTCAGTCTGTCATACATACGTACATTCATATGCGTTCATACAGACAGACAGACGTACACAGACATACATGCATGGACATATATCCATCCATAGAATTACATGCATGCGTACATACATACATACATACATACATACATACATACATACATACATACATACATACATACATACATACATACATACATACATACATACATACATACATACATACATACATACATACATACATACATACATACATACATACATACATACATACATACATACATACGGTAGTGGGTTTAATGGTTATTCTATTGTCCCTACTACGTACGATTGTCAATCTTGCAATGTAATCATAGTTTTATAAAGATTATCATTAGCAACGAGCTTATTATTTAGTAGTCAACACGTAGACGATATGAATAGTATGAGCGCTTGAAAACCATTGACTAATATTCATTGATGACTATGTAAGTTGATTTTTCCGGCACTACCAAAACATATGAATGACTGCACGTTTATAAATATATCGAATTCATTGATTTTAAATAATTTGCTTGAAAATGACAATGAACCGTCTTCATCATTGTGTGATACGCTTACAATATACATATATCCCGAAGACATCCAATTGCAACACAATTTACTGGGTAATTTTCCACAATAGCTGGATATTGATATCATTGACATTTATCAACCTTTCTTAAAAAGAAACCTTAAGAACTGATACAGTTTTGCTAAGGAAGGCGATAAAACTGGTAAAATACATCTGAAAACAAGAGTCCCTAGAAGGGACTCGTGCTCTACTGGTCGATAACATTTCCAGGATATCAAGATAAGACCATTGCTTCGTTTGAAAAATGTCTACCTTTTTGAACGATGAAAACATGCGGTTTCGCATCGTTTCATTCATGCTGCAAGATGGTGGCCATGCAAACAATTGTTCAGAAGTACTTTGTCAAATCAGTGAATATCATGTGACTATTCACTTATCCAGGATTTATTCATCATGGATACTATTCATCTAAGTACTTCAATGCTTTTGGTAAATCCTTATTGTGACTGATGCTTTTAAATTTTTTATTACTTTTTAAAAATACTTACCAGAGTTCCTCATTCAAAAATATGGTGGAAAATCTAACAATGTAAATACTGTAGAAACTTTTCAATGGATCCAGTCTATTTGAGATGCACTATTTTCATCTAGGACCAACTAGACTATAAGTTTCATGGAAATCCTCAAAGTAGTTTAGGAGGATTAGCGATAATAAACTTGTGCTAACGGACGGACGGACATCGGACGACGGACAACAGACTATCCCATACGCTCTTCTGGTCCATGACCAGTAGAGCTAAAAATGTTAGTTGGATTTAATATATTTTATTTATATACGTTGACGGTCATAGAGATAAAGGAGATTACATTTCGATTAACAAAATTGAGTTTTAAATCAATTTGTTTTCCTTTTTCCTTACACTTTACTCACTAATGTTTTCAAATATAAATTGCAAGCTTTCATTTATTTTTGCTTGTTTAGGATTGGTTGATTGCTTTTCTGATGTGGTTAATCATTCACGAAGGTAATGAGAGAGAGAGAGAGAGGGGGGGGGGAAGAGCTTCATGGTCACCACCTAATTCTCAAAATAATTGCACAGACTACAGATGGAAGTCATAATAGTATCGTTTATTTTGTCTTACCCTTGTAACAGTAGATATATCAATTGATATACACAGGATGAAGTCTGATAAAACATAATTAATGATGTAATAATTAATTACATATGCAATTGAACAAAATTCACACACAAATGTTTACCCCATTTTATAAATAGGATTTCATGGCTGGAGAAACATTGAACAATAAAAAAGTACATATTTGACACTGACTAACATAGAAATGCAAGTGAAATTTACCCTGTCTAAATATGCTAGTTTTACGACATTCAAACGGAAGTGACGTTTGACTGGCTTTACGTTTTTCGATTATTTACGGTAGATCTAAGAGAAGAGTAAGAGAAGAGTAAGCTATAAGACAGCTCCACTGTCTCTGCCTTCTTCTAGCTAGAAGGACGTAAAGGAATCACAAGTGTCTAATAATTAGAAAAATAATTTTGGCAAAAGAAAAGGTTAAAATCCTTTTTAAGTCGAGTCTTCTACTTTTTTGGACAAAAGGAAACAATACACATTGATTATCATCAGCGTAGTTTCGTAAACAAAAGGATACAAATTAAATGATCTATTGTTCTGGAAGTTATCTAATGTAAAACTGTGGTATAAAAAATTCTTCTAAAGCTCAATTATCAATCAAAGGTAAGGAATGCTTTTCATATTAAAAAATATGAAATAAAATTCCAATAATGAAATACTGTTATATATATATATATATATATATATATATATATATATATATATATATATATATATATATATATATATATATATATATATATATATATATATATATATATCCGATGCGTTGTTACACCGTAAATCGCTCCCCTTCATAAAACGCTCCTAGTTTAACGGTAACCATTTCCGAAAAAAACTCCAGTTTGGAGATGTTAACGGTGATGGTTGCTTATGGAGCATTTTGCGGTGCTAGTATACCTTCAGTTTTTATAAAAGCGGTACATCCACCGGAATTCTCGAATGTGGTTTTCAACAAATCTGGTTTGGGTAATATAATCGGGTACAGGATATGGTGATATTTCGATAGCCAATTCTACCATGGTCTCTATAGCTCAGTGGTGGAGCACTAGCCCTGTAACCGAGGGTCATTGGTTCGAGACCCGGATCAATAATATTAATACTTCTGTAAAATACAGTAGTTCTAAACTAGATATATCCAGTACAGATTCAAAGTCTCGCTAATTCATTGATGACCCTCGTAAACTGACTTTTTCTTTGAGAACTAAGTTGAAAGCATTGTATGAAGTTATTCCTTCTACGAGCATACATAATACTGCATAATAAGGTTCGTATCGTGTATGCGCAATGTCAGAAGAATATCATGCTTCCAGTTATTGAATACATAACTGCGACTGTAACTATCATTTGAATAAAAAGTAACAATGGATCTGAAGTTGCTGTGTAGTTGCTGAACTGACAAGCATTTCTGTATTCAAAGGCACAAAACTCGGTCGAAAGGAGTCATACCAAATTTACCAGAATATGTACATCTTAAGTTAGTGATTTTGACTTTCATAAAGTTTCATTGCAATAAGCCCAGTGATGTGGGAGGTATGAAATCCAAGGAGAGCAATTTACGGTGGGGAAATCCAATGAGAGCGATTTACGGGGGGGGGGGGGAGGCGATTGACGGTGTAACAGTGCGTTACGCCTGGTTTTCGGACAGCAAACGACTCTAATAAGCACATTTTGTTATCTTAATGGGATGTCCTGGACAACACTCATCAAATAAACAGAGAACAAAAGAAAGAAAATATGTGTAGTTTTACCAGAAGATAATAGGTTTTCCTTTTAAATAGATTGAATTTTTAAAAAATCTATAATCATAACTTTCTTTCCTCATTAAAACTTCGCATAACTTTTCAAGAGAGATGTCTTTGAGTTATGAAGAGGGCGCTGTAGAATAGAAAGCAGCTTTTTCATAACTGTCTGGAAAAAAAAATATGAAATGCCTGCAGGATAACTGTTTTGACACAAGCTTAATTGTTGACAAGGTCAAAGGTAACATTAGAGAAAAATCTTGCATCCAGAAGCCGTCATGCCCGACCACATGTCATGCAATAATTTCACGCATTTCAGACACTCTCTTGTTAACATGCCAAGTTCAGGAAAATGTCAAGAAAGGTCCGTGGCGACCTTGCTCCCTACAAATTTCGTGCAGGAGAGATCAGCCTTACGGCAGTGCAGAGCTGTACGTGGCAGTAACATGCAAATTATATCCCCAAGTGTATATACTATTATCGAAATTTACCATTAGCAAAAGAACTTCAACGTCCAGCGGTATACTTGAATTACTCTTACGGTTATATTAAATTTTTGAATTGATTTTCTTCAAAAGGTATACAAGCAATACAAACATCGAAACCAGTGGATTATTTTGTAGAACTTATGTCATATGGTTATTGCCAAAATTGCACTTTCTTGAACAACTTTTTGTACACGTGTATATATATATATATATATATATATATATATATATATATATATATATATATATATATATATATATATATATGCACACACACACACATTGCCGCTCATATAACTAGCGCTGATCCCCCGGATCCCACAAAATAATTTTAAATACATGTATATATGGAGACAAATGTTTGATATATAATGACGCCAAAATCAATATAATCGAACAAGTTCCAAGCAGGAATTGAACCCATGCCGCGTTATAGCACATATGAAAAATATCTGTATTCTTTTGAATAAATTTTACAACATCGACTCATGTGAAATAAATCTCTTGGCATGTATAGTACATGAGAAAGGTTTTATGAAAAAGAATTACAGAGCATTAAAAGCATTATCTACCACAATTTGAATCATCAACATTATATTAGCGCAACGTATCCTTAAAGAATAGCAATTACAATATTGGCAGTGTGGTTATCTTCTTAAAGAAACTTATTCGAATCTTAATTAATTTTCAAATCTCGGTGCTATTATAAGGCGTGTGCTATATTAAAAATTGCTTTATACAGGATGCCATGAAAACAATTTTTTTAATTAAAGATATGTAAATACTTGATAAATATAGGCAGGGAAACTATCTTTTTATTACATACATACACGTTTGAAAACAACTTGTAATTTGGACAAAAACAGTTTCGATTAAATCATAGCACAAATAAATTGTAGCAATTCAAAATCGAAAAGACCTATAAAGGACTAGTGTGTACTTTTTATATAAACAATGCCCTATGTGTACAAGAAGGGAAAAAGTGACTAAAATGGGCCAAGCAGAGAATGAGAAGCAAAACATGTCATTGCAGTGTCTTTGAAATATGATTAAGTTAGTTTTGCTTACAAAATTTGGAACATGTATTTAATTACATGTTATATGATTATAACCTATTTATAACTAAGTTATTACATATTAGGAGTTACTCAGAAACTATGCTCGTGGAACACAAATAATGTGAATGAGTTTGGAACATCAGAAAATCGATGTAGCTTACTGAGGAACGCAAATATACATTTATGTTATCAATAAGGAGACGCCATAAAAAAATGCCTAAAAGCGAACTCCAAACAACAGAAAGCCGGCTTCAAGTATTAACGTTTTTAGAATTAGTTTTCGACGTGAATCATACAAATTATTAGTGACTGAACTAACACAAGCTGTTGCTATTCAATATTCTTTGTCCCCCGTATGATATCGTATACCATTTACACTCTATGACAAACGGACAAATATTTGGGAAAAACGCTTGATCGAATATAGTAATAAAATTGTTTAAGTAGTGATTTTAACTCTCAACACAATCATAATCGTATCTGATAAAACGATGGAGAAATTGGTGATTGATGAGTGTTGATTGCAAACCAAAATTAAGTGACAATGGAAATTTGGGTGCAGCCTCTGTTACTGAACTAGACTTCAAATTTGCGAAGGTCAAAACTTCACGTTTGAATGCAGAAATAAACAAAATAAAGAACTACAATCCATACAAGTAAAGGTTTTGTTTAAAGAAGTTACACTCTTAAATCTGTATGATGTTTCTACAGTGCGCCCACTCCAACAATGTTCACCGTATCAATCCGCGCAAGAAATGTGTTAAAAAAAAAAAAGTATCTTCATTTTTGCTTTGAAAATAGTGAATAATTTGGCAAATTATACACTTTGAAGCATTATATGTACAAGCTAAATTTGTCAAAGGTCGCTGTCCTAAAATTATTATGCATGCATGTGTGTATGTGTGTGTATGCATCTGTGCGTGTATGTATGTATGTATGTATGTATGTATGTATGTATGTATGTATGTATGTATGTATGTATGTATGTACGTACGTACGTACGTACGTACGTATGTATGTATGTATGTATGTATGTATGTATGTATGTATGTATGTATGTATGTATGTATGTATGTATGTATGTATGTATGTATGTATGTATGGGTGCATGCATGGGTGCATGCATGTATGTATGTATTTCACATGTATATATGTTTTCATGAAGATATGAAATATGTATATATGCATGTATGTATGTAATTTACAAATGTGACTAGCCATATTTTCCTTGGTGCTATATAACGAGAACTGTGCTGATATGCCGTTAAATCCTTTACAAACACACGTCTGAACGTAAGCCTCATGCTACCTGCGCGAAATTAAATAGCGCTCGAAGAAAAGGAGGTCTGCAGTTTGGCTCTACATTATTTTTGAATCAATATTCACGGAAAGATTGAATTCAATCATGTTAAAGCTTCAGTTTGTAAGGAGCGCTTATATTAGATGTTATGCATATATTTTCATATATAATATACATGGCTTTACATTTGGGTCCTTGAAATATCAGAAAATATAAATTTTATCCCATTAATTTAATTTTGTGATACAGAACTTTGGAAACTATGACGGTACATGAAAGTGGGTTGGTTTCTTAATGTACTTGTGTGATATCTATACCAATCCGCAAACGTTTATATAGAAAATGTATATATTTGATGTAATATAACCTAAACAGGGTGAAAACTACTTTGGACAAAAAAAAAATGTTATCTTCAGAAATTATGATAATATGTAACCAACTAAGGGAGGGCGGGAGGGATTCCTAGCAACCATTTTTTAAAACTGCATATTTCAACATCAGTCATTATTCTATATTCAGAATATCTCGTATAATATCATTCCTTCCGCTAAAAACCTTTGTGCATATATAAATATTTTATCGGGGAACATAAATTCCATTTTTTTGGATTCTTAATGGTGCAATAACAGTGCCTGAAAAAAGTGAACATTTCTTATGAAAATACCTGTCTTAGACTGCATACAATTATAAAAACTTCTCACATTGTTATCATGATTTGCACACTTATTTCGTGCCCATTATCAAATACAGATATAATAATTTTCTGTATTTAGCATTCTAAATAGTGATGAATGAGTACAAATGTTTGAAAACAGCTGTACGTACATGACATATTGTATGAATGATTGTTACGGGTATATATATATATATATATATATATATATATATATATATATATATATATATATATATATATATATATATATATATATAATTATGCAAACATCATCCTGTGTATGTCAGAAATCCACCTATATCGTGCATTAGATGGCAATACGTATTTCGCATTTGCAAAGGTCAGAGTGTGTTTGAAAAATATGCTACGCAAATTTTTTGAAGTGCGGGATCAAACGGTATGAATCTGTATTGAATATTATAAGAGACTTATACCGAGCACTCAATCTTACATGACATTTGTTCTATCAATAGCAAATTTTGCCTGACTTCATAAGACAAATAGTTCCAATAAAGGATCCTGCCCTTTTTAAGACAATCTCTCTGTCTCTCTCTCTCTCTCTCACACACACACACACACACACACTTCTAATCTTGTATTTATTATCATCATACAAAAAGTAAAAAATCTGAAGTGATTTTCTTTTATTTTCTTTCCGTTTTAAAATACAATTTAAGTAATGTATGGTGGAGTTTAGGAGTTCATAGAGACCGATTTGTTGGCAAAGTGATATGCAACATGCCTACGTCACTTGTTTAAACTCCACCACTCCGATCGGTGCCAAAAAGGACACCTAACCTGTGTTTTGAGTTTATGTCGTGTGCAGCTGATATTGTACCGAATGTGCAGTTTATTACTGTATATAGATTAATTTTGGCATAAATATTCATTTCATAGTTTTCATAACAATTCTCTCTCTCTCTCTCTATTTCTCGCTCTCTCTCCTCTCTCTCTCTCTCTCTCTCTCTCTCTCTCTCTCTCTCTCTCTCTCTCTCTTTCTCTCTGATCATATCAAAACACAATACATTGCACTTAGATGTTTTCTATCCAGAAAATCATGAATAACCAGGGTTTTCTCATTTTGTCATTTTCATGGTAACTTAAGGACAGGGTTAGGGTATAAAACGATAACTAACTGAGACGTGTTATTTCTCTCTGGCTGTGGCAGTAAACAGACCGCCAAGTAGGCATCAGATTTCTCAGTTATATGCTTGAGTATTTTTGTAGACAAGCCTCACAGTCGTAAAAGTTAAACCCGGTCGGTTAGGAAATCATGTCTTTGCAAATTTATTACAAATCGACAAGTCCATGCTTTACTCTAAATAATTTTAAGTGTTTCTCATTTATCCATTTATACGGAAGCTTCTTATCAATGTGACATTATAGAAACCGTAACTTAATTTGAAAAATATTTCTATAATTATTGAACTTTTTCAAAATCTTCAAACACTCTGACATTTGGAAAAGCAGAATTAAATAAGGAAAATCAATGCTATTAAAGGTGGGTGTATATTATGTTCACATTTATTTTGTAAAATACAATATTTTGCAGGTTGTACATGTGCAAAAACAGACAAGTCACGTACATGTGTACTACACAACATGAAAATAAAAAAGGTTTTACTAAATTGGGGAAAATGGATCTCTATAGTTGTATCTCGTATCTCATAAAAGTCTTGTTTAAAATTACCCTGATATGAATCCGAGGATAGAGTGATTCTCTAACATGTTTTCGACACACAGATATAATGTGTATATATATATATATATATATATATATATATATATATATATATATATATATATATATATATATATAGATAGATAGATAGATAGATAGATAGATATATACAGTAGCACTTTAACAAGTGCCCCAAGGTGTTATATTCCTTCATGGTGAATGACACGTATATTACAAACACGTACACATAAATCTCCTTTTGAAAATACGCAAGTGGTTCAGCTTCACGATCAGTCTCGTGAATTAATACATATCAATACATACATATGATTTAGTTCAATTTTAATCGACATTTGAGTTCCAATTATCATGATTTTACTGCCTGAAGCTTACCTTGTTATTAAAAGTACTCTATGGAAATAATATGTTCATTATACTTCTACAACATGCAATTTCAAGGTTTCAATTATTTTACTTGCGCAGTTGAAATTTCCTTTATTCTGATAAAAAAAGAAAGATATGTCTACTATCTCCACGAAAACAAATTCAAATAACGTAACGTAAAAAATGTACTGAGTAACAAAGTTACATTCTACGACTCAAAATACTTCAACATGATTATAGATAGATTACATTCGTATTAGGATCTTCACGCATGACCATGCCAAAAAGTAGGCCCATCTTCACGCATGAAAATGCCAAAAGTAAGCCCATCGTCACGCATGACCATGCCAAAAAGTAGGAACATCTTCACGCGTTTATAAGATATGGTAAAGATACAATGGTTGCAATATTCGTAAGTCCATCGATGAAGTGTCAAAATTGTTTTTACAATGGAAATGAAAATGAGCATTGTCTACTCATTTTGAAAGCATTTGATACTGAAACTTGGCAGACGCAGTGATCAAATTGGATCGTATCGCAGACGTCAATTTGGTGTGTCTGTTTGAAACATCTCAAACAGATCTATGTTAATTCAATAACAGTTCTCCAGATTTTGCTCTTTGCGATCGTATTGAAGTATCTAATTTGTACACGGACATTAACGTTTCTATTGTAGCACATATAAAAACAACAAACAAATATGGTAAATCTCCCGACCTTGGCACAAGCTTCTTTTTGCAACTGCACATGTGCAATATATTCTTGCGCATGCGTGCTTGGAATTCGAGGTTATGTATATAAATGCGATACATTTCAACCATTCGTGCGACTGCCGTCAACGCTACTAAAAATAATCGCACTACCACCTTATGTCATGACGCGTCTGAAAAGAACCTATCTACCAATGAAGTTTACGTTTCCCTTCGAGATCAAACTTATTCCTTTTTTTTTATTCAATGAATGGCGGCGGGGGCGGCGGATGACTTTCGTCGTTCCTCGTCGGCTCTTTCTTTTGCCGCTAGCTCTAACGCATTACAAATGTTCATATTCTTTGCTATATGGGCCAATTTGTGTTCTTTCTTCCATTTCATTCGCCTGTTTTGAAACCATATTTTTATCTGCCTTTCAGTGAGGTTCAGCGCATGCGCAATTTCAATTCTTCTTCTCCTGGTTAGGTATTTATTGTAGTGAAATTCTTTCTCCAGTTCCAACGTTTGATGTCTAGTGTACGATGTCCTTGACCTTTTCGACTCCCCTTCACTTCCCTCTGCAAGAAAAGGAAGGATGTAAAAATATAATATTCATAAGATCTTACTTCTTATGACTTCTAACTGACATAATTCATGCATACATATGATCAATTAGAGTTATTCTCAGCTAGGTATACTAGAACGCGGATCAATATAGGACGATTTGGCACGTGTGCTGCAAAATTCACAAAATTTTGCCGTTCTTCCATTTTGAACGAAATTGCACTAAGAACTCCATACTGCTTGCACGTGTACAAAATTTATGGGAAAACCTCTTCTCAGGCTGGTTGTTTAAGTTAAGTCTCCGCCAAAAATACGTAGCTCAGACACCATGAACATTTTTACTCTTCTTGTACCTAGGGGACTTACACTCAGGCATAACTCTCTCCCTCCCTCCCTCCCTCCCTCCCTCCCTCCCTCCCTCTCTCTCTCTCTCTCTCTCTCTCTCTCTCTCTCTCTCTCTCTCTCTCTCTCTCTCTCTCTCTCTCTCCACCTCTATTCCAAATCAAACGTTCATGGCGTTGATATCAGTTCTTTGCATCACGATTCATTCATCAAGTCATATACGATGATAATATCAGAAACATAATGAAAAAGTCATTTTAAAAGCAAGCAGTTGCAAACATTGTGTTTCAAATATTATTATTTTTAATTATTATTTTTTTAGGACACGGGATGAAATCAGTTTTATTAAATCGCTGTAATAATGATGTATGCTATATTCACAATGATCCATTTAGCTGTTCTTTATGAATTTACTGTTCTAGTGTAATGTCTGAGAATTCATTTGATGTCTCAGAGAAAAAGGAAGCTAAGAGGATACTTAGTGATAAGACATCTGAATACAGAAACAAAATCTTTCCCACCTAATTTATCTTGAATGAATGTGTCTCTAGAAATGAACAAAGGCATGATTGATCATCAGGGTTCTGCAAATTTCCAATAATGATGTTAGCCTACAAGAGACATGGGTGCCCTGTTTAAATTCATAGACAAGGTACTATACTATGAAACTGTTATATTTAAGACCATTCATTAATTTTATGAAATATATATTATTTTACTTTACGAAATGTTTCGGTTGTTATGTTGTGAGAAAAAAATAAACCAGTAAGTATATCACGTGGTAGTATATTATGCTACCTGAATTTATTTTTCTTTTTGTTTTTATTTTCTTTACATTTGATTTTATTGTACCATAACAAAAATCAAAAGTGTCAGAGTTGGGGCCCAGAGTTCACTCCTTAACAATCAAAAGTGTCAGGGTTGGGGCCCAGAGTTCACTCCTTAACAATCAAAAGTGTCAGGGTTGGGGCCCAGAGTTCACTCCTTAACAATTAAAAGTGTCAGGGTTGGGGCCCAGAGTTCACTCCTTAACAATTAAAAGGTTCTAAGTTCACAGTCAGTAAAGTAATGTTTTCATACATAAAATACAATTAATTCGCAAAACATAATTCATAAACACTCTTTACTAAACATTAACATTCTTTACACGTGTAATTATCAATCACAATATCTACCTTCGCCTTATACGGACAGTAGTTGCAGAAGCAATATTCTAACATCAATTTTCTTCCCTTTAACCGTCATTTAGCATTAAAAATAAGTCTATCGTACCTTCATATTTTGTATTTCATGTTTCCTTCATTACCCTGGTCTTTTATAGACAGCTGATACATTTCAATATCATTTAATTTCAGATTATCATATTTAAATTTATTTCTAGCTTTCCAAAGAGTCACTTCAGAGGTAACAACAAGTACGTTAGTAAAGAACGATAACTCTTGATCATTATTAAATAAACATAAGTTTATCTCCAACAATAAGTTGAACATGTTTTTTTTTATATTCATGTTATTCTTAAGTTTATAGTCACTGTCATAATCTTTATTCTTGATTTATATCATGGATATGTCATAAATTACTTTAGAAATTGCCACATGATGGGATGGCGGGCATTTAGCGTAAAATATATACACAATCTACACTTAATCATCGTAACTAGCTGTACGCCATCCACGTTTCAGAAGACAAGTGGACAACCAATTAATCAGCCAGGATGACAATTCTACAACTAGCTCTGGGCATTTATGTGTTGACTCGACAATAAATATGTGGCGTGGAATAATATTAATTGGCGCTCATATATACTGCGAAAGAAATTAAATGATTGCAACGCAAAATGCTAAAAAAAAGTAAACGAATTAGTAATCTCGCATGGACGATATTTAAAATCTGTTATGTTTCTGATTTCTTGTTACATAGCAATATATAAAGAGCTCTGTTTTTTCTGATGGTTGCTAATTTATATCGAAATGACAATACGTTTGTCATATATTTTAGAAGATAAATCTGAACAATGAATCATAAAGGTGCACAATCTTTGTAAATAGGCGTCTGCGCTGTTTTTTATGTCATAAATTCATATGTGTAGTTATATACGAAGGTAGATATAGTTATCCAAGGTGAGATTTGAAATCCTAAATTGTTTAACATAGCAATTCAATGTAAATGCCTTTACAGAAGAGAGAGAGAGAGAGAGAGAGGGGGGGGGGTACGTTCCAGAATTATACCTAAGAAAAAAAAATATAATAGGACGGTAACATGCCAAACCTGCATGGATTCAATACCGTATATCGCTTATAGTTAGCGTGGATTCAATTTTCAATGTGGGAATATTGGCGCAAAAATGGAAACACAGCCAAAATTAAACACAGAAATGGTAAATTTATTTTTGAATTGTATATCCATAATATTACTATCACCGGTATTCATCCAATACAAATCCGCTATCTGACTCTTTCTGGTAGGTGATTGACCCCGTTTTTATCCGTTGTGGCCATTGATAGTGAACACAATCATTTTAACATGCCCATTTTATTACACAACTAAATATTTATTGCTATTACTAATAACATATTTAATTTTTTTCCACACGATTCTATAATACTGAATCTGAGAAATTAAAGACAAGATCTAAGACGGAGTAAACTCTATCTATCTGTCGCCCAACCCCTCTCCGAACTCCAGAAAACGATTTCTGTCTAATTTGTAAACTGAAACGAAAGAAAATTATATTTTACAAGTGATTCTAAAACATTAATTTCATTCTCATCTTATGCTATGGAAGACCGCCATATTAATCCCTATGTTTTATTACATTCGATAAAAGTTTAAAACCGTAAGAAAGTACCAAAATGCATTGAAGGGTCTTTCTATCACCTAGTGAATTTGATCGAAGATCCAATAAAATCATTCTGTTTTGGAAAAGGAAAGACTGAACACAGATGTGGTAATTTATTCCGTTATATAGCCTAGCTGTTGGGTGTCTAGGAGGTTATTTTGGGACCCTTCTTTATGGGCCCTGGACCCCAGAATTATGTATGTTTAGGCAAAACTATGAAAAAATTGAAACTAAAGTGAAGAAGAAAAAAAAAAGCACGGAGAATGGTATACATATCTAAAATTAGTCTTAGTATCAAAGCGTATCTATCAAGATGACGTCGATGAAACTAGTTTGAATGTGTTTCATTGTGCTGTACTGCCTATATATAAATAAATATATATATATATATATATATATATATATATATATATATATATATATATACATACATATATATATATATATATATATATATATATATATATATATATATATATATATATATATATATATATATATATATATATATATATATATATATATATATTTCAGGTCGTAAGAAACATGCCAAGTATGCTGTCATATTTTCATGTCACTGCTTCACGCATCGTGAAGCTAACCATATATTTCCCAGACTTCGACTCACTGATAATCACCCCAGTTTAAGTCTTATTTTGACATTTATTACTTGAGGTTATTGTCTTTTCGACGCCTATAACTCATTAATACGCCATAAAGTGCAAGACAAGCTTCTAGCACACACGGGCATTAGAAGCCTCTTCTTGTGGCAATATTAATATTCTATCTTATAAGGTGCCTCAACACAAAGTTTGTTTATACGGGCCAATTAACAGCTACACTAAGTTTTTTTATTCGGGCCAATTAACAGCTACACAAAGTTTGTTTATACGGGCCAATTAACAGCTACACAAAGTTTGTTTATACGGGCCAATTAACAGCTACACAAAGTTTGTTTATACGGGCTAATCAAGTTACACAAAGTTGATGAAGACAAATTAAATGCATTTGTTTGTACAGAGTAAATGCCAGCAGAATTACTGGAAGAGGCTGTTGTGATTTTTTTTTATTTTTTTTTTTTTTTTTGGGGGGGGGGGCAGAAACGAGTTGAACAGAGGACGGATTATCTTCAATAGTAGGGAAGGAGGTGTCTCAAAATAACCCTATACCATCAAACGCATATCATTGTGTAAACGGGGCTATGTAACAATTGGTTGGTGAGTTTTCTTTTAGAATAAGAATGGGACTGTCTGAAAAGAGCACAAAAGATCAATGGTTTATAGTCACCTTAAAAATAACGGAATTAGCAGAAAATTACATTTAATAGTAAGATGAGTGATGACTGAGTGTAAAACCATTAATAGTTATTCATTGTGTACAAGTTGTTATGTAAAATAATTAGTGAACACTTTGCTTTAACAGTAGGAATGGACGTGTCTGAAGCGAGTCCAATAGCAGCAATGGTTTTGACGTCAGGAAAACATGGCATACAATATTATATAATTAGTGGAAGAAGTTTTCTCAAAAGTATAAAGGGTGAAGTTTTAAATGAGGACAATACCATCATTATTGTTTTTCTTCACGTAAATTTTAGTATTTAGAAACGACAGCATAGCACATATTCTTGGAGACATACATGTAGCTTGACGGAAATGATGAAAACAGGTATTGTGTGCATGGGAAATTAAGACGTCAGAGTATGTGCTTCATAATGAATGTGACAAAATATGCGTTATTTTTATTTATTTTTTCGTTTGCTTGTTTTTCGTGCGGGGGGGGGGGGGGGATTTTTGATCAATCACCTTTGCTGCAGAATGTGTAAGCTAGCTACGCACGTTCGACAATTTCGTTTCAAGTCACTTTCTGACTGGTGCTTCTCAAGTCAATTACTGATTTGTGCTTTTGACAGCCACAAAACATTAAAACATTTACACAACAAACGCATATACAACGAGCCATTCGGATCATCTCGGCTATTTCTGCGTAAAGAAAAACAAGCCTTGTATGTATCTCCAAGACGTAATTTGCTAAAAAATCATAAATTTTGCTCGCCAGAAATTTCTTCGCAAAAAAAAACCGCAATCTAGTCAGAGCACCTCGACTGTCTCTACGGTTCCATTGATCATAGGAATGACAGAGCGAAAAAAAAATTGAAGGAATTCAAGATAAGACCATTTCTTCCTTTTAACTGCTGGGTGTTGAAACCATCTCTGATATTCTTCAGTGATAACAAGATTTTCAAATTAGCTGCTGTGGTGCACACACTGGATGCCAGCTTGGCACCATTTTCATTTAGGACAAAGTGGACGTCATCAGAAGTCTTTCCCTGCAAACCCAATGTCATAATGATCATCCATTCAGGAGGAGTAGTGACAACAGGATTTTCAAGACAGCCATCGTGGTAGCCATATTGGAAGTACGACTGGCACCATTTTCATTTAGGACTAACTAGGTTGATATGGCCATCCATTTGGGAGTAGTAGACATAGAAATATTTTAAAAATAGCCACCGTGGTGGTCATATTGAGGGTTAGTCATTTTCATTTAGGACCAACTAGACACCATAAGAACTCTTCTGATGAAAACCCCATGTCAAAATGACTTTCCATTTAAGAGGAGTAGAGAAAACAAAATTATCAAGATGGACACATAGTGGACGTCAGATCAGCATCATTTTAATTTAGGATCAACAAAACACTATGAGAAGTCTTTTAGTGAAAATTCCAGGCTGATATGACCATTCATTCAGGAGAGATAGTGATAACAAGATTATCAAGCTTGCGACTAAGGCAGCCATATTGGACATCAGATCGGCACCATTTTCATTTAGGACTAACTAGGAATCATACAAGGTCTTTTGGTGAAAACTCCACATCAATATGACTTTCAATTCAGAAGGAGCAGCAATAACAAGATTTTTAA
>JAQPZY010001345.1:1765000-1820000 GCA_029931535.1 Margaritifera margaritifera
AATTTGTATGTCCAAGTTCATAATAAATGAAAAAGTCATAAATGGTCGCTGATATTTATGCTCATACATACATATGTCTTGGATATGGTATACAAATGCACATATTTCCAGCATGCAAAAGATATGCAAGACATTAATTCATAATCAACTCATATCCTAGTTTTCATGGAAATAATGTCGATATTGTTTAGTGATGATAGCTATTGATTTTTAGGCATCTATTCAAAATGAAATTATTATATTTCTTCAAAAGTTAAAGAAAAGAAAAAAGTACTCAGGAATATCAGAACTACCATCTATACTCGCGTATAACCAGGATCCAAATGCAAACAACATAGACCCTGATCTGCCGTCGCATAATGCGCTAGCAGATCAGGGTCTATGTTGTTTTGTTCTACTGATTAGTCCTTACAAACTGCATAGACCCAGATCTGCCGGCGCATTATGCGTTATGGATCTATACAGTTTGCAGTTGGTATCGCCTTCCCATCTTCAAAGTAGTCGATTCTACCTATGTCTTTATGTGTATCTATTAGATATGACCTTAAAAGTATGTATACATATACACTGTGAGTTGCACTTTCATTTGCAAACTTTCTTACGACCTAAAAGCCTTTACCAACATCCCAAAACTGTAGCTGTCTATCTTCAGTTTTCGTTTATCTCTGAAACACAACAGCATCTCTGTGTCTGCGCAGCCTCTTAGTCTATACGAGTCTGACTCACTAACCTAGTGTTGTCAGGTGTTGCTTAAGGAAAGATTATTTAGTCTATTTTAGTAATATTATTTATCACACTAACGGACCTTATCCAAAATAGAAAAGCATCATGGGAAAAAGTTCTCTAAAATGACGCTCAGAATCATCCTGAAGCTTAGATTAAGCCAAATAACTTGCGTGACATTATTTACGGTACGTTTTCCTGTGATTCCAAGACGTCTTGGAAATAGTCCATTCTTTGTATACAGAAACTTTGGAGTTAGAGAAAAGAGAGGCGGGGGGTGGGGGGGGGGGGGTGGAGGAAAGAAACACGCACCACAACCAGCACCACCTTCTTCGTTGCATTGAAGAGTAGTAGTTTTTGTTGCCGTCGTGGTGGTGGTAGTGTTGCTGCTGCTGCTTGTAGTTATAGTTGTTATAGTAGTAGTTGTAGTTAGAGTAGTAATAGCATTAGAATGTTGTGGTGGTGGTGGTAGTGATGATGATTGTAGTAGTAGTAGTAGTAGTAGAGTCGGTGTTTTTGTTGATGGGGAGACATCCATTTATAGTAATAAATGTTGAAAACATAATAAAGATGTCGAAATTCAGAATCTGGCACAAGTGAAGAAGGAAATACACAGATATTTAAAATTTTACCGAATTTTAAAAGAAAACAAGAATCTCTCGAAGGGACTGAAGCTCTACTGGGCGAAAAGAATTTCCGGGAATTCAAGGTAAGACCATTTCTTCCTTTTAACTGCTGAGTGTTGAAACCATCTCTGATATTCTTCAACGATAACAAGATTTTCAAATTAGCTGCTGTGGTACACATATTGGATGTCAGCTTGGCACCATTTCCATTTAAGACAAAGTGGACATCATTAGAAGTCTTTTGCTGAAAACCCAATGTCATAATGATCATCCACTCAGGAGGAGTAGTGACAACATGTTTAAGACAGTTGTCATGGCAGCCATATTGGACATACGACTGGCACCATTTTCATTTAGGACCAACTAGAAATCATAAGAAGTCTTTTGGTGATATTCCCATGTCAATATGACTTTCCGATCAGGAGGAGTAGCGATAACAAGACTTTCAATATGGTCGCTGTTTGGCGGCAATATTGGATCTCAGATTGGCGTCATTTTCATTTAAGACTAACTAGACATCACGAGAAGTCTTTTGGTGAAAACCCTATGTCAATATGACTTTCTGTTCAGGTGGAGTTGTGATAACAAGATTTGTAAGATGACTGCCGTGGCGGCCATATTGAATGTCAGATCGGCACTATTTTTATTTAGAACCAGCTAAACATCATACGAAGTCTTTCAGTCAAAACTTTATGTTGATATGACCATCCATGTAGAAGGAGTAGCGATAACAAGATTTTCAAGATGACCGCTGTGGTGGCCATATTGGATGTCAGAGTGGCACCAATTGCATTTAGGACAAACTAGATCATGGGTTGAGAGTGTGTGTCAAGTTTCATGGCAATCCTGCAAGTAGTTTAGTACTTAACTTAAGTATTTTCCAAGGTTAATGACAAAACAGGATACAGTCTAAGGATAATTCCTGCATTATTTTTTTTTTCTAAGTAAATATAGGACAAAACGTACAACCAGTTCCTTGGAAGTTTAATACATCAATTATTTCCATCATTATGAGAATAAATCACACAGAAAGCAATACAATAATTGACTTTCACTTAATGATTATACATCTAAAATTGAACATTATACATAAGCAGTGAGTATCCGCAAGAATAAACATTCCACTTTGATAATAATTGCTCGTTATACAGCTTCAAAATCAGCTTGGCATGAATTGTATTCAATATATACTTGGAACACTTAAAATAAAAAGTATACCCGCAGAGATAGTGGCCATTACTTGATAAGAAACAGCCATTCGAGATAATATGTAGATGATATTGCGAACATGTGCCCATAAATCACCAATATTTTGCGCCCTTATAGTTTTTTTTTTTTTTTTATAAATCTTTACGTGGTACAGTGAGTTTTATGATAAAATCTGTTGAATGTGTACACATGTATATTTTACGCAGAACCTACTGATGAAGTACAACGATATTATAAATCATATGCATGTATTCGGTGGGGACCATTAAAACAAGAGTCCCTAGAAGGGACTGACGCTCTACTGGGGCGAATAGAATTTCCAGGAATTCCAGGTAAGACCATTTCTTCCTTTTAGCTGTCGAGTGTTGAAATCATCTCTGATATTCTTCACCGATAAAACTTTTTTTCAAATTAGCTGCTGGTGTACACATATTGGATGTCAACTTGGCACCATTTTCATTTAGGACAAAGAAAACATCGTTAGAAGTGTTTTGGTAAAAACCCCATGTCATAATCATCATCCATTCAGGGGGAGTAGAGACAAGATTTGTAAGACAGTCTTTGTGGCAGCCATATTAATGTACAACAGGCATTATTTTCATTTAGGGCCAACTAGGTATCATAAGAAGTATATTGGTGAAAACCCCATGTTGATATAGCCGTCCGTTTGGGAGGAGTAGAGACAACAATATTTTGTAGGTATGACTTTCCGTTCAGGAGGAGTAGCAATAGCAAGATTATCAAGATGGCTGCTGTGGTGGTCTTATTGAAAGTCAGATAGGAACCATTTTCATTTAAGACCAACTAGTCGTCATAAGATGTCTTTTAGTGAAAACCTCGTGTTGATACGACCGTCCATTCAGATTCAGAAGAAGTACTGATAACAAGATTTTCAATATGGCCGCTGTGTGACGGCTATATTGAATGTCAGATTGGCATCATTTTCATTTAAGACTAACTGGACATCATAAGAAATCTTCTGTTGGAAACACCACGTCAATATGACTTTCTGTTCAGATAGAGTTGTGATAACAAGATTTGCAAGATGGCTGTCATGGCGGCTATATCAAAAATGTCAGATCGGCACCATTTTTACTTAGGACCAGCTAGACATCACAAGAAGTCTTTTAGTGAAAACTCCATGTTGATATGACCTTCCATGTAGGAGGAGTAGCAATAGAAAGATTTTCAAGATATAATGGAAGCAAGATCGGCACTATTTTCATTTAGAATAACTAGACATCATACGAAGTCTTTGAGTGAAAACCTCATGTTGATATGACCATCCATTCATGAGAAGTTGCGATAACAAAATTATCAAGATTGCTTCCTTGGCTGCTATATTGGATGTCCTAGCAGCACCATTTTCATTTAGGACCAAACAGACCATGGGATGAATGTGTGTGTAAAGTTTCATGGCATTCATCCAAGTAGTTTAGGAGTTAGGAGGAGTAGCGATAACAAAATTGTGATAACGGACTGACGGACGACGAACGGCAGACAATAGACCATTCAATAAGCTCTTCAGGTCTATGACCAGTAGAGCTAAGAATGAATATCATTCTCAGCAGTGTTGAAATACATATAACAAAATCACACACAAATAGTTAACGTCATTACTCGCTTATAAGTCAAGTCCATCTGCAAACAACATAAATCCTGATCTGCCGTCGCACAACTATTTTTAGACAGTGGTCGTGACAGGCATATTGGATGTACGACTGGAGCCATTTTCATTTAGGACCAATTAGGTATCAAAAGAAGTCTATTGGTAAATACTTTATGTCGATATAACCATCCATTTGGAGAGGAGTAGAGATAACAATATTTTCAAGATATGACTTTCCATTCAGGAGGAGTAGCAATAACAAGATTTTCAAGATGGCCTCTGTTGCAAGCATTTATTGGACATCAGATCGGCACCATTTTTATTTAAGACCAACTGGACATCATAAGAAGTCCTCTGGTGAAAACCCCACGTCAATATGACTTTCTGTTCAAGCAGAGTTGTGACAACAAGATTTGTAAGATGGCTGCAGTGGCGGCCATATTGGACATCAGATCGGCACCATTTGTATATTCGACCAGCTGGACATCATAAGAAATCTTTTACTGAAAACCTCATATTTATATGACCATCCATTCAGGAGGAGTAGCGATAAAAAGATTTTCAAGATGGCCATAGTGATGACCATATTGGAAGTCCGAGTAACACCATTTTCATCTACGACCAACTAGACCATCGGATGAATGTGTAAATAAAGTTTCAAGGCAATCCTTTATATAGTTTAGGAGGAGTAACGATAACAAACTTATCCTAACTGACGGACCGACGACGAACAATAGACGGACGACGGACAACAGACCATCCCATAAGCTCTTCTGGTCTATGACCAGTAAAGCTAAAAGAAAAAAACAAGTGCGAGTGTGGTTTTATATAATCTGAGGATGACGCCCAAATCTACCAGCATTCTCTTATGTTTCTGAACACAAAACTCCAAAATGAAGATCAAAATCCCAATGTCAGTATATAGAAGACCTTACATGAGCGATCATTTTAAATGAAAATTTATGAAAGAAGTCGAATAATTTCTATTTTTTGCGAGCTTTGGCGATCAAAGATTTGAAATTAACTGACAAGTTTCATAAATTTCAGTTGAAATTATCACAAATGTAAGATTATATTATAGCACGACGCAAACTATTGATTTTATTTTATCAAACGGCAGAATAGTGTAGTTAAATGACTATGAAATACATTTGGATGCCTTTCCTTTGCATGACGTTATGACGTCATTTGTGATGTCATGGGGTGTTATTACACGTATTACATATATACAAATTATTATATAAGTATATACACGTAAATACCACCGAAATCTGGTGAAAAATGCAGTAAATATGTCCTACTGAAATTGTGCAAGAAGGAGAACAACGAATTTAAATACATCCCAAAGTTCTGTTGTTCTGAATTTATTCTGGGTAAGTTAGAAATTAATGAAGTTTTGGACTTGATTTTGACTTTCGTGTTCAAGCAAAATTTTACAGTATAGTCTCGTAATTATTACACATTTTAAGTACAAAGCTGGGATTACATATTTAAACGAAAATTTACAATGTGTATCATTCTCAGATTGAACTTTCAGGATTTATTTTAAGTTCTACTCGGTGCATATAAGTTTTAATTGATATAAATGCACTCTTAACATTCTATGTGACTTTAGGTTTTCTGACCTTTTCAAGAATGTGAGACCCCTGCATTCAAGAAACACCTTTAGAACAAAGCCGCAAAATGAACAAAAGTCCCTAGAAGGGACTGACGCTCTACTTGGCACAAAGAATTTTAAGGAAATTAGGATAAGACTATTTCTTCCTTTTAACCATGTCTACCATTTTGAATGATGAAATCAGTGCATAAACTAGTTATCATAAGAAGTTTTTTAGTGAAAACCCCATGTTAATATGACCGTCCATTTAGGAGAACTAGCAATAAAAAGATTTTCAAAATGGCTGCCGTTGCAGCCATATTGGATGTCAGATTGGCACGATTTTCATTCAGGGCCAAGTAGTCTTCATTAGAGGTCTTGTAGTGAAAACTCCATGTTGATATGATCATCCATTGTGGCCATATTGTATGTCAGATCAGCACCATTTTCATTTAGGATCAACTTGACCATGGATGAATGTGTGTGTAAAGTTTCATGGCAATCCTTCAAGTAGTTTAGGAGGAGTAGCGATACCAAACTTGTGCTAACGGACGAGCTAAAAATCAAAGAGTCTTTCAATATCTCTGAAATTTGACGTGTATGTATAAATCTAAACCAAAAGGACAAATTCAAGAATCTTATTTACAGCAATCCCAATCCTTGTGAAGTTTTAATTTCTTCAATTAGAGCAGGGATTCTAGTTTTGTAATTAGACAGATTCATTTCATTGGTTACCATTTTGTGAACCTGCTACATTGCAAAAAAGTTGCATGATTTACAAAACGGTCAATGGCCTTGTACTTAATTGTCTATCTTATCAAACCAAACCGCTAATATATGATCGTGACCTACGTTCTTTTTCCAAACAGTATCTTTTTATTCCACGACCTCGCTCTTCCTATTTCGATAAATCTCTATATGTATCAGGTCCAGAATTATGGAATACTATTTCTATTCAAATTAGAAATTCAATTTCCTAATGTAAATTTAAGTCCTTGTATAATGACTACCTTTTGGCTCACCGCACATGATATCCAGACTTATATTCCAATGCTATTGATATCCAGACTTATATTCCAATGCTATTGATATCCAGACTTATATTCCAAAGCTATTGATATCCAGACTTATATTCCAATTTACTGTGTACACATTTTAAAATTAATTATATCATCCTCTATTATTTTACATTTCATTTTGGTCAGTGTTCTAAGTAAGATTAGGAGTTTTAACTGATGTATATACGTATGTAGTTTGTATACATTTGTATGAGGACAATATGGGATATTAGCTATAATTCTTAATATGCGATCCTCTTAATATAAAGACATTACTATTATTATTATTATTATTATTATTATTATCATTATTATCATTATTATTATTATTATTATTATTATTATTATTATTATTATTATTATTATTATTATTATTATTATTATTATTATTATTATTACCACTACTACGACGGGATTTGGACATCCATACTGGCGAAGGAAGATTATAGACGCTATAATACTGAAAGATCACATTGATAAAACTCTCTCAAAAGTGATGCAGTTTCCAAACGCATCAGTGCATTGGTTTGGAATTATTATTATTATTATTATTATTATTAGTAGTAGTAGTAGTAGTAGTATTACTACTACTACAACTACTATTATGTTGTTGTTGTTGTTTGATATTGTTTCAATTTTTGTCCACCTGTTATAATTTCTGTACCATACCATTTAATTTTTAATTAAAATGATATGTTGACTGGTTCACTATGTTTTTAACTGAAACCAAATTTATTATTATTGCTTTTTCTTCTTTATTTTTTAATAAAAAAATGGACACGTTCAAAGTAGCAGAAATTCTGTTTAGGTGAATGGGTCATTGATTAGTTTTAGCGTGAATGGGTCATCATTGATTAGTTTTAGCGTGAATGGGTCATTGTTGATTAGTTTTAGCGTGAATGGGTCATCATTGGTTAGTTTTAGCGTGCAAGAGAATGAAAGAAGACAATAATCTACTGACATAACAGACTTCATCACTCGAGTTAAATAATTTCTTATGAAACAAAAATAAAGTCTGAGAAAATATAACATTCATGGTTTTGTACTGTTTAGATCAAGGTTTTTTCTTTACTGTTTATATCATGGTTATCATCATTAATACAGACACTAGATGGGTGCTGGCTGAATCCCGATCAGACAAGGCCGGGTCGGCCGCTGTAGTACGTTTACTGGCAAGACACTTGATTCTAATTGTCTCGGAAAGATATAATCTTTTATGTGTAGATGTGTTGCAAAACCCAATCCTTCAGTCATTCATTATTGTTATTATTATTGTTGTTGTTGTTGTGTTGTTGTTGTTGTTGTTGTTGTTGTTATTATTATTATTATTATTATTATTATTATTATTATTATTATTATTATTATTATTATTATTACACAGTTTGCAAATATCTGACCTAGATGTCAGATTTACCTTTGTCAATAGTGACCCTCTGACCATATTTGTTTTGTATTGTTGCTAAAGTATTGTCGAGAAACGATTTATGGTGATAATAATCAAACAGTTTTCACATTGTCCCTCTGGAATACAAATGTAAATTAGATACTTATCTCCTGTGCTATCTAAATACAATGATCAGGTGACAACAATGACTGCAACAATGGAAGAATCCCGTGCGTCACGTGACTGGCTTCGATGTCAAGGGTTGTCCAAATCTATTATCAGTATGAGTACTGCAATTTTTCACTTGTTCCAAAATGCTGTTATTCTTTCTAGAAATAATGTGACACTCATACAAGAGAATAGATTTAGTCTACATTGTTTGCCCTACATATCGTTGATACGATTGTCAACGAATAATAAAAAATTGGCCAGCTATTTTTCTTTTGGATAGATGATCGTACAGATTGCAAAGTTCAAAGCGTAATTATGTCATCAATTTGATAGATACTATAAGTTAAGTGAGATTAATTATCTCAACGACAAAACTTTGAACGAATTTTTTCTTTACTTCAAAATTGATTGATGTTAAACTCAGGGAATATATGAGTAGGTTAGAGGCGAAATTGTTATTCATTTCTTTATTAGGCTACTGAAAATGTGGAGAAAAGGTTCAAAGGAAGCAAAATGTCCCTAATGGACAGTTGTCCTTTTACAGAGGTAAGATTGATATTACTATGAACAAAAGGGATTCATAAATATTGCCCTTTATCATTTAGTGTTACTTATATGGAGATGTCGGCTGAAGCAGGTTTCTTCAGTTGAAAAGTTTAGCCCAATCCTAAATTTTCGCAAGAATGATATAACAAGGCAAAAATTAATAAAGTCATTTCAATCCTTTGCGTTACATTTTCTTGTCAGTATGCTATATACAAGAATTTGTAATGAAAGACGAAAGAAAGATATATGTTAGTAAAATAAAGAAAGATATATGTTAGTAAAATAATGAAATTTGATATACAAAAGACTACTAAATTATGACAAGTTGTAATGGCCAGCATTGTGTAGTTTCACTTACTACAAAATCATTGTTTAATATTAGAAAAGTATTTTGTAACAAAAGGAAATAAAATTCCTAATATTAAAATTTTCTATTATTAGAAAAATCGTTTATCAAATGGATGTGAGTTTCTAATTCTAATATAAGAATATTATTATTTTTATATATATGAGAAGGTCAGACAGCTTTTGTTTTCTTTTTTATACCGATCTTTTTTAATATAACAAAATTCAAATTATATATTTAGAAAATCATTGTCTAATATCAGAAGATGTATAAGTTATCTTCAAAGGTTGGCCATATGAAATTCCGTATCGGTACAATTCAACTTATATTATGGTCCAACGACGTTATGAGACCACCGATCCCACGGCAACATTAGAATCAGTCGTAAAACGAGAGAACAGATTAGTTCTTCAATAGTAGTAGCTTCCCGTGGGTCGGTGGTTCTTCCCGGGGTTTTCTCGGGTTCTTCCTCCACAAAATATACTGGCCGCCATGTATAGCCTATCATGTGCTGAAAAATGGCGTTAAAGCCATAACAGCCAACCAACCAAGTTCTTCAATATTTTTTCCAAATTTTTTGAGCACCAAACGTGGAAGCCGGGCGCATAAACCGAAATTTTTAATCCAAATTGCGTTTTTTCATCCTCTTTTTTTTTCTTGATCTTTTTGTTGTCTCTTCAGCCGTGCTGAATTTCAGTGACATAGATTGAACTCTAAAATCATAATGGAGTTGTGAGTTTTAAGCTTGAGTCAGATTTGTCGCTCAGACAATTTAGTGAATAAGTTTTGCGCCGTTTCGCAAGTGACTGGTAATTCATACATACATGACACTGAACAGTTTGGCGACCTTAACCTTTACACGGCTGGTTGGAATGTCGAGGAGACAAACTTGACGAAGACCTGTAGCATGTTTCTATTTTGTCAGCATCAGATTAAGAAAATCATTTGAAAATGCGGATCATTACTGATTGGCTTATATCCATTTAATGCGAGATATCAAATGGGGAAACAGAAAATCAAAAAAGATAATCACTAGCTCAGCTTCCTGTTTGTTGTTTATAATTTAAACGTAAACATAATTAAAAACTTGTTTTAAAAAAAGACCCTCGGGAATATGATCTAATTTGGATTTGATCATTCGGACCATAAATCACTTTTAGCATTTGACCAAAGGAAATCACAACAACAAAAATATCGATCCAAAAAGAACACGGTAGTTCTGTGAAACCCACTGATGACTAAATTCTTCTCAATCAATATTAGAGCAAATATTATTGTGCACATACGTTATCGGTTATTGTTTATATTTACGTCATCGTGCATTGTGTACCTATACATCCAAGTCTGTTGCGTCATAGTTTAATATGTAGTTTAGACAAATTGGCTTACAAAGTGCAATGTCACGTTTCTACTCTAAGTCACCGTCGATTTCTATCATAGTTTCATTTCTAAACGCTGTTCGCTTTTGAAACTTTTGACTGCTTGGCGTAGTTGTGTGCAGTTCAAGGAAAATTAATGTGAAGGGTATCCTTGTGTTTAAACATGTTCGTCTTATCCAGCATGTTAATCCTAGGCAAGTATTTCAACTAAATCAAGACATGCCTTAAATTATGGACCTAGCACTATTATCATTGCTTTAGACCATTGCAGCCGTTATGTTGTTCTTATTAACTTGTTTGCCATCAACGATATTTTAGTTATTAAATACCTTGAATTGATCATAAAACGTACAAATTTGATTTAAATGTACTACTTATCATTTATTAAGTTGTTATAACAATCAAGAACCTGTTTGAATTTAAATCGCTTTCTGCCATTCGGCAATGTGCGATCAGGACTCATTGTTGCGGGGGTGCTATTATGTATAAACAAATAACATTGGGTTTTAATACCGTTCCGAAATAACTTCACGCCATCGCCAGGAAGTTACAATTATTTGGCATCAAAGTGCAGATAATAATAATAATAATAATAATAATAATAATAATAATAATAATAATAAACTATAGGCCCATAAGTCAAAAAAGGTTGAAAGACTATTGTCACATTTGAAAACAAAATAGCTTGCAGGATAAAGTAAAAATTGTCAGACGGAAAATGTTACGCGCGCCATTGTAAATGTAATACAATATTAATGTACAATCGTAATAAACTCAAGAATTGAACTTCACAGGATTTAGACGTCTTGTAACTTGGAAATCGATTACACACTGCATGAACGGCCCCTATTTAAGCGAGGGATGTTCATGCATAGTGAGTAATCGATTATCAAGCTTCCTGACTTCATTGATCATGTAAAATATGAAGTTCAATTCTTATAATTGCAACGAATTATACAAATAATATTGAAACGTAAGCAATAAATAACGAAACTATATTTAATCATTATTTACAAATATTATTAAAGCATAAAAGGGCGCATGAATACAGAAGTAGTTTCTTTCTAGTGTTATGAACTAATGAGTACTTTTCTGTGCCTTATGATGCAATTTTAACCAATCTATATTCTTGTTACAAAGGCTTTGTACAAATTTGTAATTACATAATAGTAAGTGAGAAAACAACATGATCATCACCAACAACAACTACAAGGACGACGATGATTGCAACAACAGCAGCAGCAATACCACCACCACCACCACCACCACCACCAACAACAACAACAACAATAATAATAACAATAACAACAACAACAACAACAACAACAACAGCCACATTTTGGATTTCGACGTAAGCCTACGTAGTTTCTCTGGGAAGGAACGCGTTCACCATATAAGCCGTGAATGCAAACTAAATATGGTCAATACAATTGGATATTACATACATGTAACAGTATTAAACTAATGAGATTGTTTCTCAAGTACATAATCAAGAACGTATATGTCACATGTTCTACTTGTAAATGATCAATCATACAAAAGTTTAAACAACGTTGAATATATGAAAACAAAATCAATGTTTTTTTAATGTATTCTATCCTTTTATTGACTGATTCTATATTTATACCTTTCGCACTTCCTGATCTCGTAAACCCGTCGTGCATTACAATAAAATGCTTTTGATCACCGCAGTACAGGAAATAAACATGTTATTAAATTAGAATTATAATCTGGCAAATGACAATTTTTAACGCCTTATATTCCTTTATTTATATTCATCTTCTTGTCCCAGTCAAAAAGATATTTCAGGTTTATTACACTTGGTTTATGTGTATGAAAGACTCCCATGGAGTAGGTAAGGTTGACAAGATATTTAACGGAACGACATCAAGAAGAATAAAATAAAATTATTCATTGTGTATTCATTTGTTAAAACTTGAACCTTATAATATACTGATTTGAGTAAAAAATAAATCCAGAAACGGATGCATCATTTTGTGCATCGAGAAGAAAGAAATAGTTTTGACCGATAATTAACCTTTCTTTATGCGAAACAGGCTAACTCTTTTTATCTTTCTCAATAACTACTCTTGTTTCCTTCATTCTCTCTTTCCTCTTTCCTTCTCATTTAGATGGTTATGCCAATATTTACACTGCCGTTTGGCCACATAAAAGATCATATATTTGGCTGACTTGTATAGTTGAGAGAGAGAGAGAGAGAGAATATTTTTGTCCGTAAAAAAGTAGATATACATGTATTGGGGCTCAGATTAAAAAGTATTTCAAGTTTATAAAGAGGTCTTCAAAAATGTTTGTCTTCTTTCAAAGCACAAGAAAGATTTATATCTCATGGAATTCTTTTTAAGTCATCAATTAACTTTCTGTTGAATTAGAAATACAGAAATTAATATGGTAATTTATGTATATTTATATATTAATGTGTTAGTCATGTATCCCCTTTTGCACCAAAAATCCCCACCATTTCCACCCGTCTGCACTAAAATTACACTCTTATGTACAGCTTTTATCACCATGTATGGCCACTGTTTGAGCTCCTTTTTTTCTCTTAATTTTGTATACGCTATGTTAGTTTTATGTGCATGATTCAAATTTTGTTTTCAATTTGATTCCTTTCCAATATTATGTCAAATATATGTGTTATCATACGAAAGAACAGAGGCATTGGGAGCCAAAAACACCAAGATACGTCAATTTCAGTAAATGCAGAAATCCATCATTAACGCGCTAAAGACTTTTTCATCAAAAGTTGATAAATGTATTGCATAGAAAATTAACATGTAAATAAGGTCTAATACTGATACAAACATTTTAATACTCAGACCTTTAAGTGCTGGCATGCTATGGTTTTAAATTCCCTTAGAATCTTGCCACCAAGTAATTGGGATTCAGATATTCACCAGATTGACCTTAGTGGTCACAATATGGCATAAACTAGTCATGTGTTATTCACCCCCAACCTTAGCTAAATTCAGCGTCTAAGTTCCAATGATTTATGTACCTTAAGGCGCCACTTTGAACAGGCAAGTAAGTAAAGGTGTCTAGCCAGTGTAGGTTTAATTTCTTCTCTAACATTGCTTTAAAATTACATACTAGGGATCGGATAGCGTAACGGTAACGCGCTCGCTTTGCTCCACTGCTGTCCCGATTTTAATCCCTGGCGGAGAGGCGGTGGCTTAGTTGTTAGTGCGCCGGACTCGCAACCAGAATGGTGTTGTTTCGAATCCTGCTCAAACCAGGGCGGGTCGGCCTCCGTGGTGTGTCTATAAGTACTTTGGTCCAATCAACAAACCAAATCGATCCCCGGTTCCAACAGTTGCAAAGGTAAGTGTGCGTTCATTGAAGATACTTCTCAATTTCAAGTCGAAACGTCTTTTAAAACATGCCCTCGATAGGTTCCGCATCTTCTTAATAATAAGAGACACAGAGTGAAAGTCGACTCAGAAATAGCACGTATGTCATTAGGAATGTATTCAATTTATTGTGTTCACTTTTGTTACATATTAAGAAATCATCCGTATCTTCAAATTCCACCACAAAACTCAACGTTATGGTTGCAAGTTTTGAAAATGTTCGTACACTGAAGAAAAAATATCATAAAATAATAGACCTTTCTTGAGGTTAATATGAAGTTTTCTGAACCAGCAAACACCAATAATGACCGGCGCTAAAAGCAATATGATGAATATTTGCAAATCACGTGACGACGTGTCATCCGATAGAAGAAAAAGAAAACCCATCTCTCACTAGAACCATGTAATAAATAATTGTGATTAACCGAAGACAAAGGTACATTTTCGTTTAGGGTCTGAATTATTAAGTTGATGTTTAAAATCATTCTCTCTCTCTCTCTCTCTCTCTCGTATAATACATTTATTTTCTCCGTATATTTCTGTTTTCAGTCAAGGTTGTCAGTTATGTCTCATTCTTTCTCCATATGCCTTTTGACTGACTGTCTGTGTTCCAATCTCTCCCCTCCACCACTCGTTCTCTCTCTCTCTCTCTCTTTCTTGTTTCCCAGACTCGCATCCCAAAACTTTCTGCATTCCTACTGTTCCACACTGCACTTTATTCTTACAATGCAATCTAATAAAGGTGTCTGTTCCATTGCACTGTTACAACGGCGTGAAATCTAATGAAGATGATTGTTCCATTGCACTTGACCTTGCAGTGAACTCTAATAAAGGTGCATTGTTTATTCATCATGATTTCCGTGTATATTTTAGACGATATGAATATGCAAAAGGTACTGAAAAAAGGCAAATAGAAAAACAATGTGACATTTTACGCTCAAAAAGTGACACTAATTTCTTTGATGTTGTATAGTTTAACAAAAGCATAAATTCTGGTTTCTAGCCGAGATTCTAGCTGTTACGGATAGTGACACAGGACGGACTTTTGTATCATTATAAGAGGACAATCTATTTATGTGAACCAGTGATTTTATATCGTAAATTTAGTGTCATAACTCTATATGTAATTTTGTCTAATGTTTCATCTAAATCTGATGGACAGAGCCGTAAACTATGGTTACTACTTGATTATCCATTAGATAATGAAAGTTCCTCCAAAAAAATGTGACCCATGCATCACACATTATCAAACTACACAAGTTAAACCTCGTTCTGAGACTTATGATATTTCCTAGAATTGTATCAAGCCTTAATTTAGTGTGTCGATTATGCAAGTGGAAAAGGAGCCTTTCTTGCATTCAACATTTTCTTTTCAGTAGTTTTTCCTCTCATCCAAATACATTGGGGGGGGGGGGGATAATCTAGAGTTCTCTTTCTCTGTCTGTATGTATGTCTGTCTGTCTGTCTCTCTTATGTCTTTCAAAGAAACAAGTAAAAGCTATAATTGTAATTCTTTCTATCTAGTTGACACTCCTCCCTCCCTCCCACCCCCTTTTTTCTACTCACTCTTATACACTATTATTACCGTTAGATTCATTCCACGTCTCCAGTATGGAAGCGTTCGTTAACGAAAAAGTACACTCTGTCTATTGGCTCTCGAAAGTGATATGAACTAAATCATTTCCATTCTTCTTTTTTTATCAACAAATCTTCCCTCGAAAGATAAACAGCTGTAGGAAAAAGACACGGGCAGTTTGGTAAAAACTCAAGGCTTACAGGTACATGCATAATGACGATTTTTTTTGTTTGTGTGAATTTAACTAGACAAGAAAGAAAAAGAAAGAAAGAAAGAATGGAAAGGAAAGGACATTTATGAAAAGCAACATTCTTATTTAAATGTGAAAGCATCAGTTTTCCTGTTGTTATCTTGAGTAAATACAAATGATCGAATAGGACTGGGCAAGTTATTTAGATTGCATAGAACTGGGCAAGTTCGGCAAGTTATTTAGATCAAATAGGACTGGGCAAGTTATTTAGATCGAATAGGACTTGGCAAGTTATTTAGAACATCGTATCATTCTCAGATCCAAATATAGGTGTTATCATTACACTTTAGTGTGCTAAAGAAATATGACCCCCCCCCCCTCCTCCGTAGCTTAGTCATTTTCATAAATATAACAAATATGCAGTTTCACAATCTTTTATAAAGCAACCATCTAAAGAATAGTAACTTTTTTACTTATTAAAACGTGTCTGTTCTCCTTCATATCTCCACCAAGAATGAATAAGGAATCACTTTTGTTTATATTTGAGAAAGTATTTATGGAAAAGAAAGAAGCCACAATCTTACTAAAGGTGAAATTCAAATGATCTCTTTACAATAGAATTCTTTCAACATGCTCATCAAACAATCTTTACTTTGAAGATAGCATTTATACAGGACAAACAAAACACACAAATCGGAATTAAAAAGATGAATTAGAGATACCCCGCCCCAAAAAACAAAATTTAAAAAATTCCAAACCTATTTAAAAAAAATGAGCACAATGAAGACTTTTTCTTCCTATTCTCAGATACAAGAAATTGTGAAACCTTTTTCACTTCATATCACACTACCTAATGTGTATACAAAAAATCAACATTAGTCCACGGTATGCAATGCTTATTTCTACACCTGGACCATTTATCACCCAATAACAGACAATGACTTTGTGATTCATGCTAGAAATTAATACACGGAAGCCATTAGGGTCAGATGATAGAGACGACTGGAGAGTTATTTGAAGTTATACGTAAATATACACAAAAATGGGGATGAGAGAGAGAGAGAGAGAGAGAGAGAGAGAGAGAGAGAGAGAGAGAGAGAGAGAGAGAGAGAGAAAGAGGGTAAGTAGGTATGTAAATTGGTAGACGCAGATAGATTGATAGGTAGGTAGAAAAAAAAAACAAATACATATATGGAAAGGAATAGGAACAAACACGCATACATAATCTGCGTACATACATACACGCATAAAATCCCCTGACACAAATGCATTGTTCTAACCTTTTTTTAAATTTAAAAATTAAAATAGAATAAGATTACAATAATTAAAACGTTCAACCATTATCCCAGTGAAATGAGTACCTGTTGATCTTTGAATCTCATTCATTCGATACTTGTTCAGTTTTAATATACTTTTCAATATGAGTATGTATGTATGCATGTATGTATGTATGTATGTATGTATGTATGTATGTATGTATGTATGTATGTATGTATGTATGTATGTATGTATGTATGTATGTATGTATGTATGTATGTATGTATGTATGTATGTATGTATGTATGTATGAATGTATGTATGTATGTATGTATGTATGTATGTATGTATGTATGTATGTATGTATGTATGTATGTATGTATGTATGTATGTATGTATGAATGAATGTATGTATGTATGTATGAATGTATGTATGTATGTATGTATGTATGTATGTATGTATGTATGTATGTATGTATGTATGTATGTATGTATGTATGTATGTATGTATGTATGTCCATCATTGAGGTTATCTTTTACTAGCAAATCAAACGTCACCACCAGACAGTAACCCAGGTGGTCAGTTAATATTTGAAAATGTGTAATATGACCCTTAACCGCCTCCTAGGAACCACTGTGGCGAAGACATGAATGACCTCCTTCCCCCTTCACCTCGCAGATGGCTACCACAGGGCAAGATATGGTAAAGGAAAGACGGACGGACGGACAGACAGAGGGTATCAGAATATCCCCCAAGCCTATCACTAGAGCGTGGAAAAATATTGAATATTGAAAATAACATAGTTTTGTTTTCTCTATTTTTTTTAAAAGAAATTCTCAAATTTTAATTCTTCATAATGTAAACAAAAGATTGAAATATTTCAATTAAAAACTCCGTTACGTGAATGACTTTCTTATAGCGAGTGAAAATATTTTAACAATTTTTGAAATGTACAGTAAACTCTTAAGAAAACTATTGATATATGAACGAGAAACCATAAGCATGAAGATAAAAAAAAGAATAGTAAGCAAGTAAAACGAGCAACCATAAGCTTGAAGATATCAAACAAAATAAGCAACCATAAGCTTGAAGATAAAATCAGAATAAGCAACCATAAGCCTGAAGATAAAAAACAGTAAGCAACCATAAGCCTGAAGATAAAAAATAGAGTAAGCAACCATAAGTGTGAAAATAAAATAAAAATAGTAAGCAAGTAAAACATTTGTTCAGTACGTAACAATTCTACATTCATCTGATAAAGTTTAAATTAAAAGTATTATTTAGTGAATATAAGGAAGTAAATCATAATCTGTTGAACCTAACTAAATAAATACATCTGATCAAAGAAAGAAAATCCAAAATGTCCTACATGTACGCTTGCATAAACAGGATTGATATTATCATCATTATTACTATAACATGAGTTTGAATACCGATTGACTATCACATCTAAGCCTTCTCTCACGCACAAAATGGTTATAAAATGATACTAACTCATTTCACGCACAAAATGCTTATAAAATGATACTAACTCATTTCACACACAAAATGCTTATAAAATGATACTAACTCATTTCACACACAAAATGCTTATAAAATGATACTAACTCATTTCACACACAAAATGCTTATAAAATGATACTAACTCATTTCACACACAAAATGCTTATAAAATGATACTAACTCATTTCACACACAAAATGCTTATAAAATGATACTAACTCATTTCACACACAAAATGCTTATAAAATGATACTAACTCATTTCACACACAAAATGCTTATAAAATGATACTAACTCATTTCACACACAAAATACTTATAAAATGATACTAACTCATTTCACACACAAAATACTTATAAAATGATACTAACTTATTTCACACACAAAATACTTATAAAATGATACTAACTCATTTCACACACAAAATACTTATAAAATGATACTAACTCATTATTAAAAAAGCTTTATAAGATTTAAATCGTATCAAAGCTAAGGGGATTTTTTTTACATACAAAGAAAACAGATTAAAAATATTAGATACCAGTATATAAAGAAAGATTACATAATGAATATTATATTGGAGAGAGAGAGAGAGAGAGAGAGAGAGAGAGAGAGAGAGAGAGAGAGAGAGAGAGAGAGAGAGAGAGAGAGAGAGAAAGAAAGAAACTATGATTTTAGTCACTACTTAGTACTGCTTATATTCAGCTGTATCCATGATCTGTACAAACATAAAGGATTTTAATTCCATTTCTCAAATGGAACACATATATGATAGTACTTATAAAATGAAAAATTCTGAAATCCCGAATAACTGAAGCATCTATTTTTAATTTTTTTTAATTTTTATTTTTTATTATTTCTTTTTTTTTCTTTCTTGGAGGGGGGGGGGGGGTAATCTTGAGACTTCATTGCTTGTTACATTTTCAAATTTGCTTCTCTGTTCCCGTATGAACCTATGTACACATATTATGGAGTTTCATTTGTATCCATGAATAAATTGAGGTCACCAATTGACAATTCTTTCAAGGGAGATACAAAAACTTCAGTACTTTGGATAGTGATGTCCCATTCGAGACTAGTTCTGTTAAATCAACCATCACAAAGGTCGTATTATATTTTTCACAAGCTGTGAAAATGACAATTAAATGCATATTTTGGTGTAAAATCTAGAACCTTTGCACAATGTCTATGATCTTCCTCACGGAAAATCATTTCATTCCAGCAACTTTTTTTTTTTTTTATAAATTCTTCTTTTATCAAATTGTCTGTCCACCTGTTTAATTATAAAGCTATGACTCTTTTCATCATTTCTCAACCAACTTTAAACTGTATGCCGTGTAAAAATCGAGTAACGTGTTCTTATTTTCAGCTTAATAGAGAAAACTTTTTTGTTTATTCAACATCATGTAGTTGATCAAAGCTGAACATTTTTAATTTTCTGAATGAATTAGTCGGAGGATTTGGATTTTGAAAGTGCCTGATTGCATTTTGTATAAGACCATGAGCAAAAAAGAAGATAAATAATTCTAATCGAGTATGAATTGTGTAAACTGCTATTACATTTTCAAAGTTATGGGCATGGTTTAATTCTATCAACATGATAAAGGTCCTACGAAGTTTCAAACTTTGCTAAAGTAAAAATTATGTGTTTTAATAGTTTCAGATTCCCTGTCTTTGCTAATTAAAATTATCGAAAGAGACCTGGCAAATGGTAAAAAAGAACAACTATAATTCTCTATCCCTCATATGTGAAAACTTAAAATAATGACATCTAACAAAGTTAGGAATCGTAATTAGATGCATTTTCATTATGAATATACTCAGTTTCCCCTCCCCCCTATCTGGTATCAATAGTACAATATTACTTAATTTAAATTTTAGCACTTTCAGCATTACGTGCATTATCAGAAGTAATATTATATATATATATATATATATATATATATATATATATATATATATATATATATATATGATATTTTCTTTTCCTACGTTAATACCTGATATATTTTATCGCGTGTTGCAAAACGTGTGATATTTTAACGAGTGGTGCAAAACGTGTGATATTTTTACAAGTGGCAAAGCATCGTTTCTTGTACGAAAAGGAGAAATATATCCTTTACTTACGCAGGAAAATAAAATGTTGTTTTATTTATTGACCAAATTTGCTTCTGAATCGAAGCTTAGAAGATTAAACTCATTCTTCAGCATACACACACACACGTACACATACACACACACATTTAGTAAATACACCTCAGTGTCAATCGTATTCATATAGGCTGACCATAAAAAAAAACAATATCAGCGATCCAAGAGAACGGTTGGTTTGCGTTGACTTAATCTATTGCTGTACATTAAATTTTTGACATTTTGTAAACTATTTTATTCCGATCAAATCTTGAAGCTTGTACACTTTCGTGAACAAAAAATATTGATGCTTCAAAACAGAGAACAACAAGCAGAGATAGAATTTATCTGATTCAAGTATGAATGAAAATTTCTTGTTTAGAGTGTCCTACAATATACTCTTTACAACGTACCATGTGTTATAAACAAAATGTAATGATGACAAGTAAGAAATTGTTCATTAATACTTGAAAATGAAGACAACCAATATGTATATGAGTTATAATAGGTGTATTCTCCACATTTTGGTTCGAATTATACATATGTTCCTACAAATATTGTTGACTTATTATATATTTTAATAAATGCTTTGACATATTTTTGTGCTGGGACTTATAAATATGATTTCTTATATGTTTACAAACCTTTGTGAACATGCAATTGTAGTTTTAAAAACTTGGGTGAAAAAAGTTACATATTTTATTGTCTTACATATAATAGGTAGTTTAGATGATTTATTCGCTATCAACCAAGCAGATATGTAGAGAGACGCGACCTTATCAATAAGCCCAAACTCTACAATCCTTAGCCAATCAATGCAAGTGTTAGAGTAATAGCCCCACCCCCCCTCTCTCTCTCTCTCTCACAAATAAATGGCATTGTTTGGATCCTAAGTACATCTAATTCATTTTCGTTGTTGAGGTTGTATATTTTTTTATGTCCGTGTTTCCTCGACTGTCCATTACGTCCTCTATCTTTACCTATGCTTTAGTGTATCCATCTCTAGCAATCATTTGCACTGACTGACCAATAAATGTTGGCTCTTTGACATCATAAAAAGTAACCAAGTTCAAAGACCATAAATAAACCCCACTTGACCTGGCTCACGCCGGTCTTTATATACATATTTAATAGCTGACCGGTCAGCAAGGCTATTTACCAAAATTACTAATCGACCGCTACTTGATGTTCAGCGGATGATGGTTATTCATACATGCTGAACGGAAAGTCGACTCATTGATCGTGTATTGAATTTACTGTTGTAGGAGGAATAGTAAAGAAAGAAAAAAGAAGAAAATGATGGCTATGTGATAATGCTTATTAAGAAGAAGACAAGGATTATAATGTTGTTGTTCTTGTTTTTTTGTTGTTGTTGTTGATGATGATGATGATGA
The DNA here is from genome assembly GCA_029931535.1 of Margaritifera margaritifera. Classification (NCBI taxonomy): domain Eukaryota; kingdom Metazoa; phylum Mollusca; class Bivalvia; order Unionida; family Margaritiferidae; genus Margaritifera; species Margaritifera margaritifera. The sequence goes on from JAQPZY010001345.1 coordinate 1,787,071, forward strand.
TGACGATGATGATGTTGATGACGACGACGGCGGCAAGGATCATTTTCAAATTCATGTACAAACGTATTTTGGATGAAGAAGACAGATGTAAGACGATGACAATTAAGGTAGACATTCAAAATATTCCAAGACTGGTTTAATTCGAGATTTTATATTATGAGAGAGAGAGAGAGAGAGGAGTAGCGAAATTGCAGTTAAGTTTGTATAAATATCTTTCCATATGCACATTTTTCAAGATCCTGAATGTATTTGTGAACGTTTTTCAAGATCCTGAATATCCTCATTTTAATCACCATTGGTGAGTACTGTCTCCTGCTGTTGAAATTTCATATCAAATGTTGCATTCATCTTACCAGGGATTGTATAACTATTCTTGCGTCACGGTTTTTGGTGTAATGTGTGAAGAGTCCTAAGCCGTCTAGACCCTATCATGGTTCGATCTTTGCGTGTTAGATAGGTAAACAATCGTGTATTTTTAAGATGGGTGCAATGTATACTTCTAGCCTAACGTAAAAACACAAAACACCTGACCTGTTAATATACAAGCTTTTGTTAGACCTTTCCAGGTGTTTAAGATACCATTTACTAGTCCAAGGTCTATCGACATTCTTTTTTGTTTCAATTAAGATCTATTTATTTTTGTCAAAATTTGTCCTGTAGTTTGCAGATGTTCTTGCTGTTGTTGTTGTTATTTTCAAATATCTTGCAGTAGACTGTTCGTGTATTCTAGAAGCTGTTTGAGCAGAAAATTTGTTTAGATGTATTCATTTCATTGAAGGTCAGAACTAAGAGTGGGAATCATACAGAGACAATCCTAAAATACCTGTGTAATAGTAGAGTTAGTATGACATGATTATTCAGGATCTTCTAGAGAATATCCAACAAATTGGGGCCAATGTTTACTCTGAGCTTAGTGATCAAAAGGTTTTGAGAAAATGGAGCTCTAATTTGCATATGGCTAGTGAGACTGACCTGTTTAAATGACAAAGTAATCAGTTTTAAATGTGTCCCTTGGAAATACTTCGATGGAGTGATACAGTGTAAAATGGGGAAATCGCCTAAAAATGTCGGAGAACTCAGTCACACTCAAAAGTACGCTTGGCAAAATAGAACCATCTCAAAAGCATTATGATACTTTCATGGAATTATTATGCACAAGTTTAGTAAAGGAACGCTCTCTGCTGAGCTTATGCTTGAAAAAAGAAACTTGGGAATGGTTCGACCAAGAACACGCTCGTACTAAACGATATTACGGTCTGTGATGTCCTCATGACGTCATTTCGTAAACAAGGTATATGTATATGCAATGGCTTTTAAAGTAGTATTTTCCGAGGTATTTATCCGATCATTGGCGGAGGGGCCTCAGAGTGTTCCGATTGGATCCTTACATGAGTATTTTAAATCTCCCAATGACGGTAGTTTCCTACTATTCAGCAGCCAAAGTAACATTTTGTAAATTCTAGAATCTGTGGGATTTTTGTATGGTGACATCTTACGTACTGACATTGTCGGCATTAAGATAACGTTTAAAATTAACAAAAATTCTTTTTTACAAAATGGACGTTCAAAGCTATTGGGTGCGAGGGTGAGAGAAAGATAGAGCACAATCAGCTCGAATTGTTTTTCAACCAGAAATCGATATTTTAACACTTATTATTATTATTATTATTAGTAGTAGTAGTAGTGGTAGTAGTAGTAATATTGTTGTTGTTTTTGTTGTGTTGGTTATTAATTAATATTTGCTGCTGTTACTTGTTGTTGTCCTTCTGTTGTATGCTTAGTTTATCTCTCTTATATAAAGAACATTGTCTACTTCATATTATTATTATTATTAAGTTTTTTTTCAAAAAAAGCCGCTGTTGTTCCCGTTGATGACAAGTTAAGTGGAGTTACCCTTTTGTAATACAATACTTTGAAGTAATCTCTTCTCACAAAAATAGAAAGGGAACAATTTCCGACTCAGTTCCTAATATATGTAAAGAATGTGTCAGAATAACAGTTCATAAAGACCCTGACAAACTCAATTTTTCACGGTCGTTTCGTTGACAGACACGACGAGCTGATGTCATAAGTTCCCTTCTTGAAAGGCATGGCATATACCGAATGAAAAATGGTTGGAAGGCGTTGTATGAACTTTTGAATTACGGCTTTATATATCAACGGGTTATCACATTATAATGTATCTACCTGAAGAGCATCCATGATGATCATGCGAAAGTGCTTGAAGGAATAAAGGATGAAAATTTTACTGATATCCTGTTGAATTAACACAGTTTTCTGTATGTGAACTGGTACATGGATATATTCAAATTTTTCATATATATTCACATGAGGTGTTAGAAAGATGTGTGATGTGTGTATACACTTATTTATTATATATTTGACTGTTCCTAACACTTTGTACACTAACAACGGTGTCGTTAACTTCGGGGGGTTTTCTTGCCTCGATGTTACCTTCCTTCTTGCATGGGTGTCAATGACTTTTACACAAAAATCTAAAGCTACCTGTCTCATTTCAAATAAACATAATTTTAAAAAATGATTTGACTAATTCTGGCAAGTTTTTTAATTTAAAGTCATCGAAAATCTTAAGATTCTCGTCCATGAAAGATTATTACAATAGGACAATATAATGTCGACACCACATTGTATTTAAAGAATTTATATAAAATGTATATATCCTGTCTCTACTTTCAAATATAAACATAATTTTATTCCTTGTATATTAAAAAGGACAAAAAAGAGCGATATGTATGTGCATATGTGTGTTTGTGTGTGTGTGTGTGTGTGTGTGTGTGTGTGTGTGTGTGTGAGAGAGAGAGAGAGAGAGCGAGAGAGAGAGAGAGATCTGATGAAAACAAGAAAATACCAATGGTTCGCAAATGAATCTATTAGGACAATAACACCTAAAATAACAACGGTAATAATAATAATAATAATAATAATAATAATAATAATAGTTCAAAACGTAAGATAAAACTATAATTTTTAATTGTGTAGGAATCTTATCACTATATCCATGTTTTATTTTCTTCTGCTATAAATTCTATTAAATAGTCACATTTTTAACTTACAAAATACAAACGTGACGATAATAACTTCTTTCAGAATTTATCTTAAAAAAAAAAGACACGCCATTAATTACAAAAGTTTAAGTACTACCATTGAAATATTTCCAAAATACGCACGGTTACAAAGAGCCTACAATGGTATCGTGAATCATATTAACGATGTAATTTTTTCAAAATAAAGGCATCCCTATTCTAATTTCAAATGTTTGGATTATTACATTTTTAAATCCAACAAAAGTACTAGTATTAATTAGTCAATTTCAATACAATCAATGTTTCTTAAATATTTAATAATTCCATAATAAGTTCACTAATCATGAAATATTCAATACACTGCATGTCAATCATCGGCGAATATAGACTAATATTAATTCTTTAACCCGCGGCGCTATTCACACATTTTCGCAATCCCTGTACTATCTCTATGCCAGCAGTTACTATCAAAGCTTATTAAATATGTTGCATACAAGAATAGAATGTCATTAAAAAGGACGTTTATGATTATAATCAGTATATATTGCCTGCTGGAGACAATAATTGTCACATTTTGGGCACCTGGACGAATACATTATCTTGCATTGGGTAGTGTGACGGATGGCCTACATTTTACACAGGAAAGGAAAAAAAAAAAGATAAGTGTTCAGTTGGATGAGTTTGTCTATAGGTCATTTCATAGTTCACTTTATAAAACACGTCTAATCAGATGGATATGCCGTCTAAAACCTGTTTAAGATTTGTATCTTGACTTAATTGAACTGAAAATAATCTTTATTACCGACTTAAACTCAAGGCTTCTCGTCGAATAATATAACATATTATTTAAATATTCATGTGACTGTAGCATTAACTGGAATTGATATATCATAATATAGATAATTAGATTATTGTGATTAATTAGACGATGAACACATAAATAAATCTCTCTTTACATGCTGCTAATAGATATTTATCAGGATTAAAAACAATGTTTTGGTTTCTAGATAATTAGTTACAGTTCAAACATCTTTGGTCTAACGCAGAAATATTCATCAATACAATCTCTCTTTCAAAGACATACATTGTGAACATTGTAAAATACAATTATATTCAACATTCTGTGTCTGTAATGTTTTAATTTAGAAGACAATAATTACAAAACTTTTCATCTCTTGTTATTTTAAAATATCTTCCTTTCTCTATCTTTGGTACATATAAGAAATTCTAAACTTCCTCAAAATTAATCTTATTCATTCATTTTTGTACCATATGTAAATAATCCTCAAACTGAAAAATGTTTTATTTCTTTGTATAATATTGCTTTCTGACTAGGCATAACATGTGCCATCCTTTTTTGTACGAAACAATTAAGTCTTAGTTTGATAATTTGCCAAAAATCTATTGGTCGAACTGAAAAATGAGTTTCACAAAAATAATAAAAATCATTGTCGTTTTAACTTGCCCAACTATTTTCGCCTGCATTAAATAGCAAATGATTAAAATGAAATTTAGTTTTTTATTGTATTCAGTATACAGTCATTTGAACTAATATTTGATTACCCTGCACGATCTACTAATGCAAAGGATAACTACCCAATTCCCCGTACACTACAATATAATAAAGTTTTCAATGAGCACGTAACATTCTCCTACAAACTTTAACATACATTCTTTCAATTTCGCAACATTTTAAAAATTCCCAAACATTACGACCATAGCTGACAGAAGAAGTTACAAAAGCATCAAACAGTTGGCACAGATTTTCCAAAGAAAATACTTTGCAGCATTTTATAGCAGAAAGTTTATAGCTTTCAGAAATTTATTAGTGAAATATTTTGTCTCTTGGAAAATGATCAATTGTGATCAAAAAACATTTCCAAAGTAATAAAAACTATACAAAAATTTTATTTCATTCCCAGAGTAAAACCATTTCTCACAATTCCGCAATTTACCTCGATTTGCGAAAAGCATCAGTTTTGTCTTCGTACTTTTAACTGTCAAGCCCCATCGTGTACAATATTCGTGTAACTTATTCAAAGATTTTTGCAATCCTTCAGGAGTATGTGATTGTAAAACCATATCATCTGTAAACAAGACAAAAAATACAGTAATTGTTTCCAATAGCAGGCCATCATTTATATTTTTCATGTCAGGTCTTGAAGAAAAAGGAAAAACAAGAGCGGGGACTTGACACTCCCTTGTCTAATCCCTATACTAGATTCAAAACAGTTTTAGACATGATTTCGCTAATATTTAACATTATCCTCGTATACCATATGTGTGCAACTTGTAAAAGAACCCCTTTCTATACACAGAATCAAAACATTTTGATAAATCAATAAAAGCACAATTAGGCCTTGTCTTTTCAGTTAAACACTTCCTAACTGTATATATATATATATATATATATATATATATATATATATATATATATATATATATATATATATATATATATATATATATATATTGAAAAGCGTAGCAAGATAGATCACGCAATATGTCAGAGGAATATTGACATAATTTATTTGACAAATTATATATTCGGCATGCTTAATTGTATTTCACACCTTTGATACCTCGACTTTTGTAATATCTCAGTCTAGAATACAAATCACATTATTATATCATAATTAAAATTATTAGCAACAACCTTCCTTTTCATGTCCGTCCTCAACCGTTGTAATTTCATTTAACAACAACTTGAAATATTCCAAAAAGTCACTAGTTCATATTATATCAGTCTGACTATCCTTTTTGGAGCAAAATAGCTTCCAAAATTCCTTCGAATTTAATTTTGTATTTGTATTTATCTTTAAAAAAAAAACTAAAAAACAAAACATATTTCTTCCCCGCATCAACAACATTCTCTTTTGGGGCTTAACGACAAATTTATGTTGCTTTATTTGTTCACGTAGAACCGTTCTATTATCGTTTGTCTTCATAGAATTAAATGTATTTAAGGTGTTCATATATTAATTTTTCTCACACAAGCATTCACTTTTAAACCACAGGGAATTTTCATATTTAACGTTTGTATATTCAATCTTTCTATGTTTAATTTTAACATCTCGAGTACAGTACGGCCTCGCAACAACAAGTAAAATTTTAACATCTCGAGTACGGTACGGCTTCGCTACAAGCATAATTTTAACATCTCGCGTACAGAACGACTTCGCTGGAACAAGTCTAATGCTGCCTGATTCAACAACCATATTTTCAACACTTTGTCTGTCAAAATTGTTCGTATTTAAAATATCATGAACAGTTTGTACTTTATGACAATAATCAATATGCTTATATTGTAGATTATTTACAAATTTTCAATCATGACAAAAGTTTTCTGTTCGGTACTTCAAACAGAGAAACAAATCACACAAAACTTTAATCTTAAACCTATTAATAAACATGCTTTCATAATACTTGCTTCTAAAAGTTTGATTTAGAGAAAAAAAAGTTTAAAATATAATGACACATTTGCTCTGTTTATATATGGTCTAGTCAATTGCACAACATAAATAAGTATTAAATTTGTATAGAAGTTGTAATTGTTTTCTGCTCTTCATCAAAATCTTCCTCTTCTTGAGGTTAGCAACAGATCTACCCTTCTTGTCTCTTTTTTTTCTTTAGATAATACTGCTCTATTATAATTTGTCTTCATATAATTAAATCCATTCAACTCTAGATTTTACTATTATTCCCATTAGTAAGCACAATTTTGTGATTTTATTTTTTCTTTCTACTTTTGAAGAACTTTCTGAAGTGTTGAAAGGCAGACTAAATATATATGGTGTGTACAAATTTAAGTAAATGTTGAAAGGCAGACTAAATATATATGGTGTGTACAAATTTAAGTAAATGTTGAAAGGCAGACTAAATATATATGGTGTGTACAAAAAAAGGAAAATGTTGAAAGGCAGACTAAATATATATGGTGTGTATAGATTTCAGTAAATGTTGAAAGGCAGACTAAATATATATGGTGTGTATAGATTTCAGTAAATATTGAAAGGCAGACTAAATATATATGGTGTGTAAAAATTTAAGTAAATGTTGAAAGGCAGACTAAATATATATGGTGTGTATAGATTTCAGTAAATGTTGAAAGGCAGACTAAATATATATGGTGTGTATAGATTTCAGTAAATATTGAAAGGCAGACTAAATATATATGGTGTGTAAAAATTTAAGTAAATGTTGAAAGGCAGACTAAATATATATGGTGTGTACAGATTGAAGTAAATGTTGAAAGGCAGACTAAATATATATGGTGTGTAAAAATTTAAGTAAATATTGAAAGGCAGACTAAATATATATGGTGTGTAAAAATTTAAGTAAATGTTGAAAGGCAGACTAAATATATATGGTGTGTAAAAATTTAAGTAAATGTTGAAAGGCAGACTAAATATATATGGTGTGTATTGATTTAAGTAAATATTGAAAGGCAGACTAAATATATATGGTGTGTACAGATTGAAGTAAATGTTGAAAGGCAGACTAAATATATATGGTGTGTATTGATTTAAGTAAATGTTGAAAGGCAGACTAAATATATATATTGTGTATAGATTTAAGTAAATGTTGAAAGGCAGACTAAATATATATGGTGTGTACAGATTTAAGTAAATGTTGAAAGGCAGACTAAATATATATGGTGTGTATAGATTTAAGTAAATGTTGAAAGGCAGACTAAATATATATGGTGTGTACAGATTTAAGTAAATGTTGAAAGGCAGACTAAATATATATGGTGTGTATTGATTTAAGTAAATATTGAAAGGCAGACTAAATATATATGGTGTGTACAGATTTAAGTAAATGTTGAAAGGCAGACTAAATTTATGTGGTGTGTACAGATTTAAGTAATGGACATTACAGAGAAGATCTATTTGTACATTTAACGAATAAGTACTAAAGCGATACTGCTTTAAAATATGATTTTTTATTATTAATATTGATATTATTAATAATATTGTTGTTGTTATGTTATTATTATTATTATTATCATTATTATTATTATTATTATTATTATTATTATTTATATAAGCCTCTATTTTCAGTAAATACATATTCTCCACTGCCACATAATTCATAACTTAGTTTTTATTATTTTTTTGTCCCCTTCTTTTCTAAAACTGCACTCAATATTTTCTTAACTTTGTTATTGTGTGAAAAGAGAGAAAGAAGAATAAATAAAAGAACAAATGATCGCGTTGTAACGATAGCTAAAGGTTCATGACATTAGACGAACAAGAAGTCATTCAAAACGACGGAAGGCGCCGAATGATTTATAGGTCAATGTATAATACTTAGCATGTATCACTAACTAGGCCAAACAAAAAAACAACTAATAGTGTTCGTTCCCTGCAATGTTCGCTCCAGACTTGTTAGTTTAATGTTTATGGCCGATTACAGACTATGATATGCTTTCACTCTTGATGGGTCATGCACATTAAAATGATGTTTTAAAAAATGTCGTTCCTTTATATTTCAATGATATTGTAAATATGTTTTCAGTGTGCATAATTTAATGGCAGGCTTAATGAGAATTTAATGTGAACATTATTGAGCTCATATTTCTCAAAAAGTCTTGATTATCTCAAGATCTATAGAGATGAAAGTACTTGACTATATCTACTGCGATATTTTATTTGAAGTTATTTTCAAAGTTGTGGATGTTTGGATTACTCTGTACTTTATTTGTTTAAAAATTAAATCCATGTTAGCTATTGTTTCTGTCAAGGCTACGTTTGTACACGGATCATCTATTTTTTTTTTCTTTTCTAAAATTGCAAAATTATTATATCTTATAAGACCATGAAAAGAGACAAGGGATAAAATGGAAAATAATCATAACATTTGTGGCAAGATGGTTACAATTTATTGTCATTTCAGAATAGATTATGCAATTTAAAACATAGTACAGTGAGAAAAATGTGCCATGTGTAATTTTTTTAGACATTTACACCATAAAAATGGAATGAATTTCAAACAAATCCTAACTAAAAAGACGCTTATTAGAATAAAGATAACATGCTCATTTTAAGTACACTCTTGCAAACTTAGGCTTTCAATCTTATGAATATAACTTGATTAAAGAGAGTTTGACATATTAATTGTTTTTACATGGTAAGCATGTTAGCATAAACTGTACAAAATTTGTGTTGACAAACAAAGGAAAATAAGGAAAAAGACTGAAAGCAATTTATGTCAAAATACAATCCAGTCAAAATCTGAGCCATGTACATAAAAATGACCTGGCAACTAAACAGTCTAAATACAAGCCCTGTATCAAATATATTGCCAATCAGTTCTTTTTTCTACTGCATACCAATATTACTGTACCTAAGAATTCTAAGTTGTTGAACACTGTATGAAATTTAAAAAAAAAACAAAAAACAATAAAACAACAAACAACATCAAAAAACAATAACACAGGGAATCAAAATGTTAAAGCTGAAAAATAAAACAAACAATAAAAATAATTAATAATAAAATTCCAAAGACATACCTTCCTTACCTTGGCTGTATTGCATTCGTCTCATCCATGGATAAATGTGATGGGATCCGTTGAATTGGTTCTCCCCCTGTGTTGACTGCTGCTGTTGCTGATTTTGTTGTTGAGGTTGGGTATGTGTAGGGGTGGGGGGAGTATGCTGGGTGGGGGGCGTTCTACTTTCTTCCACATTATTACGAATCTGTCCGTTCGGAAAATAAGAATTTCCACTGTTGGAATTCGTCCTGACACTACAACTTGACCTTTCATTTGACGATTGGATTTGATGAAGATTATGCTGTTGTTGATGTGACGCACCGCCGTGCATATTTGGCGGTGACGAACATGGACTGTTTGATGGAAGATGACTTAGCCTACTTGTTCCATAAAAGTCGCCATTTTGATCTTCCAATCTCTCCTGTTTGGAAATATACGGGTACCGTGCTCCGAAAGACGGGTACACGGACCCTGCACTTGGATAATTTACATTCCGGTGGTAATTCACGTCCACACAACTATCTAGTCCTGCCGTCTGGCCATAGCACGTGGATAGAGAGTTTACAAAATAAGAACTCATCTGGGCGAACTAATAGCAGTCGTAAAACTGTCCTCGTAGTCAAGGGTCGGGGAGTAAAGAATGAATTATGTTGATGTTGAAGATTGCAGCTAATTTCCCATAGCCGTTTTTATTCCGCCACTGAAATAAACCAATGCAAACGGTTAACAAAAAACAGACCAATCACAGCGCGTCTTGCATCAGCGCTTGATACCTGTCATTTTCATATTTAAATACATACAGCTGGAACAATCGGTATTCCTGTGAAATATCACCTGCCAGCTCGATTATGAGAGCTTTTATGGGTGCCGAATTAGACTTGAGTCTATTTAAAACAAGAATTGGTTATTTTAATCTTCATTTGGTCTTGAGTTACGACCACAAAACTTAAATAATAAAATTTAACCTCACTTGACACAGAGCTCATCAAACTCGTCCAAACACTGACCCATATATGAATAAAACATTTAGGCAGATTTTATTTGATCTCAGAAAAAGTTAGATAGACAAAATGAAATACAATGAGAAGGGAAATGAGAGGAAAATATATAGAGTTAAAAAAGACAGAAAATAAGAAGCAAAGACAAAATGACCGGGAGAACAAAAAGGAGATGAAAGAAGTAAGGAAAGTAAAAAGGAGGAATTGAAATAAATTGATAAAGAAATGACGACAAGATCATAATGAGAGAAAAAAAAAGAAATCATAAAACAGAAAATATGATAGACAAAAATAAGAGAGAACACAATAATAAAGAGAAAGAAGACGTCACTGACTCACTGATATAAGGCATGTCATAAAGTACGCACGTGTCAATGTTAAAGGATTGAATAATTAGAAAGGATGGAATCCATTAATGGTGAAGGTAGTGTTGGGTTATCTAAGTGATTTATAGCGGTCAGGTTAAATATATAGAGTTGAGGAAACGGATCTCATTAGTTGATAAAGTTTGCAAAAGCAACGAGTTTAAAATTATTTTCAATGAAACGTTCAGCCTGGAAACATCTTTGTATACAACGAAACACAAATGTTTAATTTGGATAAAATTCCTTTGATTTGGTGTGCGGATGTGGTTCATTTAATCATTTGGATTTTTCTTAATTTTAAATTTTGTAAGAGAAAAAATTACTACCGCGACAAAGTAAGTATCAATTGTCTTTTTTTTAATCCATTATATACGCCTTGGTTCCTAGCAAGAAAAAGCAATTACTACATATTGTGAGAATTATTGCCTAATGCTGGTACATTGTAAAGTCGATTGCACATGCTTTTGATGTTAAATACAGCAGATAAATTCTCTCTCTCTCTCTGTCTCTCTCTGTCTGTCTCTCTCTCTCTCTCTCTCTCTCTCCAATAGAATAGAGCACTTTCACAATTAACTTTATTATTCAGATTTATTTAGGTCCTATCATATTACTTTTAACTACCCAATAAATAATGCTGACACAAGGTCATCACACACACATATACATATATAATAATAATAATAATAATAATAATAATAATAATAATAATAATAATAATAATAATAATAATAATAATAATAATAATAATGATAATAATAATAATGATAATAATAATAATAATAATAATAATAATAATAATAATAATAATAATAATAATAAAATAATAATCGAATTTATTGCTTTATTTTCCGTGAATATCTGCATTTCGTTTGATAGCCTAGGACGTTGTTGTTAGAAAGTTTTCTGTATACATGCAAGACATCCAAATAATCTCGTAAAAAAATAAAACTTTTAAAGTTGTTAGGTAATCTCCTGTTAGAGCACATCATTTTAACTCGCTAAATATTATCAGTTAGAGCACATCATTTTAACTCGCTACATGTTATCAGCAAATATTTTACAAAATTACCATGAATTATGAGTCAGTAGAGTAAAATTTGTGGACACAAATCGTAATTAATTTTTTAAAGTCATTTCAACAACAAAAAAACGCTAGCATCTTAGAGTTAATTTATATATTTTCTTGTTCAAAGATTTGTTAATATTACTCACAATGATATTACTGTCATGCATATGCCTCTTTCAAAAATACATTAGTTTATTATTTTTTCGATTTTAACAAAACATTTTACTCCAGAACTTTATTTATTTACTTATTTATTTGTTTATTTATTTATTTATTTATTTATTTATTTATTTATTTATTTATTTATTTATTTATTTATTTATTTATTTATTTATTTATTTATTTATTTATATTCCTCTGTTTGACTCTTTGCACTCCATCCATCTATCTATCTATCAAGAAAAGATTATTTCCAGACGAGTTACGGAAGATACTGATTTCTTTGCCTTTATTATCTGAGTATGATGTGCAAGAAAAGAAGATCAATAGAGATTTAGGTATTCACACAGAAAAAGTGATCAAACCTGTGAATTAATAATGTTTAATTTTGTGTATCTAAGTTGTCTGCATTTTATTTAAGGCACAATATAATCCTTAAAGTAAATACACAAAAGCGGAGGATCAATTATTGTCTACCTGAACAAAGCAGACAAATAATTGAATATTCAAATAACATTTCACAAGAATTTCCCTTGATATATAACCTTTAGCTACACCTAAAATTTAAAATAAATGAAATTACCTCCAGCATGAAATAGCTAATTAACTTTAAAAAAACTATGTAATAAACACCTACAATGTTACAAAATCCAGGCATTGAATGTTCTAAGAAAGCTTGAGTTGATTGTCAAAATGCCAAGAATGAATTACTTTTATTAAGCTTTGATAAAAGATAATGTCAATTACTTCTTCTGTTTCGTCAGCACGAAACAAACGTCAGGATATTACTTTTGTTTGAGTATCACGCGCAATCATTGGTCATATTTACATACATATAAAGCCGATGATCAAGAAAATTAGGAGAAAAGATTGTATGTTGTTAAAAATTGCCGGAAAATGGAGAGAAGATTTTTTAAAAGATTTTCAATTTTCACGATATACAATATTTCTTTCATCTGGATGTATTGTGTCATCAGTATGTAATTGATACTCCTGTGGTATAGATTAGTCTGGAACCAAACTGTAGAAAATTCATTAGACTCACTATTTGTAAAATATATAAAAACAATTTGATGTAAAAATTGTTTGAAAATTTTGTTACATGGGAAACGTAGAACAGTACTGACGAAGATAAGGCTATCTACGTATTGAGAATGGAGACGGATATATTTTTGCTGTGTTTGTATGGAAATGCATCTAAGAGTGTCTTTTATGTCTAGAAAATGAAGAGTGTCTTTTATGTCTAGAAAATGAAGAGTGTCTTTTATGTCTAGAAAATGAAGAGTGTCTTTTATGTCTAGAAAATGAAGAGTGTCTTTTATGTCTAGAAAATGAAGAGTGTCTTTTATGTCTAGAAAATGATGTTGCGGATCAATACCCTATTTTATTGGTTTATAAAAAATATAGGACACAACGAAAATCATCAATTTATAAATATTTCGGGAAACACTCATCTATTTATAAATGTGTGTAACGTTAAATATGACTAGTATTTGTAAATTAGGAAAATATGTTTATTTGGCATTTGAAATATGAGAACAGGTTCCCTCAACACAGTCCATCCTCTGATGTTACATTACTAGTTTCTCACATATTCAGTACATTAAGAGATGGTTATTATTTTGTCTTTGATTTTTTTTTCTGTATTTTTTTCTACTAGTGTTAGCAATACCTTCAATGTCCATTATTAAAATATCATTATAAATATAAATCTAAATAAAGAAATAGGAAATAGGAAACATGTTATATTTTAAGCTGCTTTCCCGTGACGTTAATATTACAGTTGTATGCCATGCTAATGATAAATTTTCCACATCAAAAGCTATTATATTTCTTTTAATTTTCTTGAAGATGGAGTCGATTTTTTAAGTATATGTTTGTATGTATATTTACGTATAAGGTTTAAGAGCACATCAGCACAATACAGGATATATATATTGCCGCTTAAATGTTAAGTTATAAAAATGTAAAAGATACAGAATTGCCAAAAGAACTTTAGAAAGATACATTTTTCCAAATAAACCTAGATACATTTTTCCAAATAAACCTAGATACCTTTTTCCAAATAAACCTAGATACCTTTTTTCCAAATAATCCTGGATACATTTTTCCAAATAAACCTAGATACATTTTTCCAGATAAACCTAAAGATGTAATACTACAACATAAAAGGTAAAAATGTTAAATTCTTTAAAAGGTATATAAAAGATAAAGGTAAAAAAAATCTAAAATCCTTAAAATATAAAGACATAACTTGTTATAAAAACCGTGTTCTCCCTCTAGTAGTACATCATCATAAAGTTTCTAAAAACACCATTATAAAGCATCCCCATTTAAAACAGCAAGTTTTGGTAGATAAGTATTTACTGGCATGATTTTGCGTAATGGAGAATTGTTTTTTTTAAAAAGGCTGTTTAGGTATACACATCTACGTTAATCATGATTTTTTAATTTGTAATTTAATCTAATTTAACTTCCTATTTGTATGTTTCATCTTACCAACAATTCAATTATTGAACTATAATTGTGATACGCATATATTCTGTTAAATTGTATGATTGTGATACGCATATATTCTGTTAAGTTGTTTCATTTCATCATGAATAAATCAGTTTTATTTCATTTTCAATGTGCATAACTTTAAAAAAAAATATAATACAATAATAGACTGAATAGCTTTATTAAAAAAAAAACACCGTACATATTAATAGATTTTTTTCTTCTTTTTTTTCTTCTTCAATTGTGTCTTTTGTTGACGCATCACCTAGTGCGCTATAAAAGCCTAGGTAAAACAAAAGTATTGCATATCTGTTACAGATAACATTAGTTGGATTACTTGCTTCTATTTTAATAAATAAGCAGGGCTAATACGTAGACTTAGTTTTCTTTCGATAAAATAATAGTAATTATTATTTGATAATTTCGAATGTATAATATTATTCATTATTGGTACCTATAGACCTATCTGTTCTCAATGCAAACGTATGTGCCGACAGGTCCATTTAAATCTAACATAAGACCTAAATAAGTGAATCGGGACGCATGACCTTGACAAATATTCAAATAGTATTAATATACTTTTTATGAATAGTTACCTATGTCTTTGTACCTTCGTATATCTATCTATCTATCTATCCATCCATCCATCTGCCCGTCTGTCTATCTATCTATATATCTACATATCAAGCATCTCTTTTATTTAGATAAATTTGTCTTATTTTTCTGTATTACTCTTTAAGAAATCGTGCGTTCTTCCTATTATTAACATATTCCATTCCAATTTATTTTAGAAGAAGAAAGAAGGAAAACGAACAAAGAACAGAAAATACAAATTACTTTTAAGACAAAGGCTTTTTTTCTTCCGAAATGGAGTCTGGTGATTTTTTTAATATTTTTTTTATTCAGTTTATGTTGCTGACTGTATATGTAATTACTGTCTTTATTAAATTTGAATAATGCATGGACTTGCTGATTAAACCGATAAGAATGATGATTATTATAAACACTCGACTCTCAAGCAATTTCTCATATAATATACGTGAATGTATTTGTATGTACATTGTATTTTCGCACATATTTGTGGAACATATACTTGCTAAATATATTACTAAACTTAAATAGAAGACTCGACTACCAAACCACAACAATTCTTAAACAGTTCATTAAAAAAAAAGAATATACCAACCTTGTATTATCAATCTGACGTATCAGTCACAACAACAGATTGGTGCTACCAAATTCCTCAATGGTCAGGAAGCATTGAAAAATATATCTGCAAAATATATTAAACTATATTGCATTCCATTTAATGATTTACTCACTTTAGTATTTATATACCGATCGAGTAAGCATTTAACAGAAGGGTTTAATATTAAACAACACACGTGACATAGCAACATATGAAGGACAAAGTCACATTTTTTTTTTTAAAGTCTCATGCAAAGAGAGACTCAAAACAAAAATCGGACGGTTATTTACTCCAGAGGAAAGAATATTTAAATAATCATCCGGTCGCGAAAATGCCTTCCATAAACCCGTATTCCGTCCTCGGGGTTGAAACATTAATCATTTTTCAAAGATATGTACATTTGTTTAACACCTGCTAAAACGACCTGTCTTCCAATGAAATAGTAGACAGAAGTGTATAAGCAATGACAAACGTTTCTACTACAATGATCGTGAATAAGCCAGAGGCAAATAATGCACAGGGTTTTGCTTTGAAATGGAGAAGATTTTATTTTTCACGTCCGTCATGAAACTGATTACTCTGTTATACGCAACCGTCCATTGGTTGACATACCTTGTAAGGCGTTGCTTACAATCAACTAACATAAAGTTTGAACTGAAATACACCCATGAAACAAAAACAGTATTATAGTTAAGTGTACCTTTTAGTCGATTAGCAATCTTAATATTTCATTTATTCATTCATTTATTTCTTTGCTGAGGACAAAGTCTTATGACGGTGCTATCTCCCCTCCACAGTAAATAATGGTTGTTTTCGAAATTATGTGCAATCTCGACCCATTTTATACATTTTATTTTCTGTGTGCTTAAAAATAAAGTTTATTTTGTACATTTGAACAAAGCTGAAATTCAATATTCCTTATCTACACATTATATTCAATGAATGGAGATACGAATATAAACTTATCCAGTTTTCTTATTAGCATTATTTTTAGGGGGGTGGGATTCCAGCCGTAAAAAGAATACAGTGGATAAAATAGATTAAACATATGAGAGAGAGAGAGAGAGAGAGAGAGAGAGAGAGAGAGAGAGAGAAGAAAAAAGTAAAATATCCACATCTGTAAGTAACAATTTCGTGAAGGAACATTATATATACACAAATTTAAAGCATTCATGCTATTTGAAGCTCTGAAACGGTTTGAAACAGCTACAATGTGTGTTTGTGTGTGTGTGTGTGTGTGTGTGTGTGTGTGTGTGTCGCACAAATGGTCTCGCATTCTGAGGTTGATTGGGTTTCTTGGAATAGCCATGAGAGACCTTTTACATCTTTTTTTTTTTTACACGCATTGAAAATTCACTATTTATCCTTGGGAAAATTGTTAAATTGAGCCATAAAATAATTAATGTAGAACTTATCTTTTCTAAATTAATTTACTTAGGTTAAATAACAAGCAAAATAAGATATACACATTGAGTTATTAAAACACAATGATTATTTTTATTCGTTGATATTTGTTTAAAGGCCGAGGACATGCTATAAAAGGGAGGAGACCGCAACAATTCATTCGGTCTGAATTTAGCTTTTGTTGAGAAATCATTTTATTATACTGAACTAATTGGATGCTAGACACGGGAAACTATCTGACACAGAGAATAACAGGTGGAGCTTCAAACCTAACTGACCACCTATCAGTTATAATTATATATATATATATATATTGTAGGAGACCAATTACTCTACAATTAAGTACATCACAAGATGATTGATCAACATGTATTTTCTTATTATACTATATTAAGTACACCACACGATTGACTAACAGGTATTTTCTTTTTATACTGCAATTAAGTACACCAGAAAATTGACCAACAGGTATTTTCTTATTATACTACAATCAAGTACACCACAAGATTGACTAACAAGTATTGTCTTATTATACTACAATTAAGTACACAACAAGATTGACTAACAGGTATTGTCTTATTTTACCACAATTAAGTACACAACAAGATGGACTAACAAGTATTGTCTTATTATACCACAATTAAGTACACAACAAGATTGACTAACAGGTATTTTCTTATTATACTACAATTAAGTACACCACAAGATTGACGAACAAGTATTGTCTTATTATACCACAATTAAGTACACAACAAGATTGACTAACAGGTATTTTCTTATTATGCTTTGTTTGATACGGATATATATCTAAGTTCCATTTAATCGACCAATCATAATTCACAAGTAGCAAATGGTATACGACCGGTTTTGAACTTCGGGCTTCAGAGGCGAAAAGGATTATTCCAAGTTATTCACCACATCGAATACCATTCTTTTTTCAAAACAGAAAAATGCAAACATAAAACAATGGTACATTTCATCACAGGAACTAAGATGTAACCTGATATCGTTTAAAAGAAAGACTACAGTAGTTTGATGCTGAGCGAGACTAGGAGAAAACAGAAAGATATTTCAGAATAGTTTTTCCATGCAATACATATTTATAGCATTTATATCATTCCTGGTATTAACAAATCAGAAGCCTGTATTAGTTCATTTGTAGAGTAGATTTGCTTTGCTTTTATTTGTGTATATAGCTCCTCTAAATCTAATAATTAATTTAATCGTAAAACAGCGCCATCTTTCTGAATTTGGAGACAAGTTTGTCAGGTAAAAGTATTTATACAGTTACCACCATGTTTTTCTAAGCTTTAAATCATATAATGAAAAATTTCTCGAAAGAATTTTCAAGATGGAAGGATATAAAATGTCCGACTAAACTGAATGTTTTCACCTAGCAGAAATCGTATACTAACCGTATATCAATGTTCTTGATTCATAGATAGATGTAGAATTTTTGTGTAACTTGCCTACTGTAATAAGTTTTAAATGACTCAGATATCAAAATGGCGCCTATGATGATTGGTCATAGAGTCCCTAACCATATCGGATTATAGACTACCTCAGCCCTGAAAAATACAGTTATATGGACTCTTGGCGATTGGTATCAGTTACTTGAATGTAGGGATTAACCTGGTACCATGGCACAATGCACTGTTAAAAGTACTGACTATAGAATGACTGCAAAGGTGCCAGGCTATTTAGAGGTCAGAGTACGTTCGGTTTACTTGGTACTTATCGCCTGTCCCTTGTTTATGTTCCCAAATTTTACAATTACTACGTTTCATGCACTGTGTGTACTGCAGGGAAATTAAAAGAAAAAATGTAAATCTTTTCATGCTGCCGAAACAATGGTATTTAAACTTAGTTATGTGAGATAAACTGAAAAAATGATCAATTATCTTTTCATATGCGCAAATAATGAATATTAGTGGCATGGCATATCACTAGAGATAGATGCCCAGTGTTTTGCAAATGGAATCAGTACTCTATGACATACTTATCCTCTCAAATTATATATAGTATAGACCTATTGTCCAATTATACAAGAAAATGATATTAGTTATTCAGCATATAAATAAAGTGTAAATAGAATTCCGACATGCGCAATAACATATTCCTCTTAATAAGAATAGATAGTATAGTACTTTTCGGGAACCTGTATCTTTTTTGTATTCTTTATTTCTTTTTCCTTTATGTTTCGTCAACGAAATGAAGCTTGTATAAGTATTGACTTACATAATATGAAATCAGCGCTCTCAAATATTCTGATAGATAAAGTTAAAGTATCATTTTTGTATGTAGTGTACTATAGCCACTTTAATATCTTGGTGTCAGAATTGGGCTACATTTGTATGTATACATTTCACGAAGATTACATTACCTTTAGAAATACTAATAACACATCCTGTGATAATCCAAAAATATTTGTCCGACTGAGATAGAAAAATAAAGGCGTCAATTGCACGAGCAAAAACTGAAGTGCCCTCATTGAAGTCAGTTCTGACGCTTGTGACGTTTTCTATGTATTGTAAGCACAGAACACAAAAGTGTCCATAACTCATGTCATAATTTCTGGTAAGGGCTATTCATAAAAAAAGCTCTACGCAATGGTAAATGATCAAGAATGTGGCTGACACTCAGTTTTTCCTGTCAGAGGGTTAAGAAGGAAGCATTTGTTTGATTACACGTAGTAAATATGTCCCCTTTCTCTATTACTCCCGCACGTTCCTACGGTATGAAAAAAATATAGCAAAGACTTGCTAGATACTAAATTGAAAATGATTTATAATTTCAGCTGTTTCGCGGAAATGAAAAATTGAGAGTTTTCGAACAGATTCAAGAAAAAAAGTATGAGACTAGCGCATATTTTGTGGAATATGCTTGAGCTGTGATGATGACGTGAAGATGAAAATATGCAAAAATTCTCGTTTGGGACGTTCCGAAAACACTACTTGACAGATTTAAGACTAGCAAATGTCGATAATGGGAATAAAATAGTGTTTGTTTCAGAATTCTGTTTTCTGAGTTATATTTGAAACCTAATTGTAGTAATAGGCTTGAGTAATAATTCTATCAATAAGTACAATTGGGACAAGATTCCAAGATTTATTTTCTTACATAACCGTCCTAAACGATGTACATACTAGAAATAGCTAGTCAAGAAAAGCAAGATATATATGGTAATCGTATTCGGCAAGCACATTTCAGATCCTGGTCCTAATAGGAATGACTGCCCATTAAAATTTTAGCAGAGTTCTTATAAAAAAAAATTATTTATAAGAAGTTGAAACATTGGCATGGAGCGCTTGCACGTCAATATCAAAGTCTAATTGTACAACATAAATCGATTGCAGTTTGACACTGATATCAATATGTTCTTATTATAAGACTGTGCTTTTAAGAGATGTGGTGTCAGTTGTTTGAGTGTTTAATTGATTCTGTGTTCTAAATATTTGCTGTCAGAGATGCAAAGACATATATATATATATATATATATATATATATATATATATATATATATATATGTATGTAGGTAAGTAGATATGGATATATGTAGGTAGGTAGATATGGATATACAGATAGACAGATATGTATGTATGTATGTATGTATGTATGTATGTATGTATGTATGTATGTATGTATGTATGTATGTATGTATGTATGTATGTATGTATGTATGTATGTATGTATGTATGTATGTGTATGTATTTATGTATGTATGTATTATGTATGTATGTATGTATGTATGTATGTATGTATGTATGTATGTATGTATGTATGTATGTATGTATGTATGTATGTATGTATGTATGTATGTATGTAGGTTGATATAGATTGATGGATAGATGCACCGAATGAATGATTGGATTGATGGACGAAATGGGAGTGTGTGTGAGTGATTGGGCATAAATATAGAAACAGAAAAGATCTGCTACCAGAAAAGAAATACACATGCTATTGTGTGAGTAAATCGTGGATCTTTTTTTTTTCTTATGTAATTTTTACAGTCTACACGGTATCGTTGGTTCCACAAGTATTTTTTAAGCTCTTAGACATTATCTACCTTTCATCTTGGCTTGGTGATAACGCTGTTGAATAATTGTGATGCTTTAACCCCACGACTCTCTTACCGTCAATTATGTGCCTGTGTTTATTTAAACTGTAAGAGAATATGGTTGTAGACGGCGAAGATGCAGAATGCAGAAAATCCTTAAGAACTGCACGGACTTACGGCGCCACTTCAGACTCTAACGGCGGTCATAAACTACAAACTTGTTGAGTGATTCTACCTAAGTAATTTCAGACACTTGGATGGTAAAACGTTTATCTCTAACTCTTCCAGCATTGTAACTGTGTATGATTACTGGAATTAACACTGTAAGTTGTGCGTGATTTTTAAGAGAATATATTAATTATAACCTAAATTATCAATTATTGCTTTAAATCGTAACGTCAGAAGCTACGAACACTTTAGCAGCTGCAAGGATTTGGATGAAATGAAATCAAAGAAATGTTTTAATAAAGTAGATGTTTGCAACGATATTAAAGAAAGTTTTGTATGACAATATACAGTAAAGAAATACTATTCAAATGATGATGTTATAAAGGTAACGAAGCTGGTGATGATTGTTGCAAATAACAACAACAATGATAAGTGAGATATTGTTCGTGGCAATAGCAGTTGTAGAGGTGAAGGTAAAGCAAAAAAAGAAGAACAGGAAGAATGATGATCACCGTGTATCGGCTGGTGGTGTTGATGGTGCTAGGTGGTAGTAAAAGTGGTGGTTGTGGTGATGGTGATGGTGGTGGTAGTGAAGAAGAAAAGAAAAAAAGATGACGATGATGGTCATGGTAATGGTGGTTCGCGATCGGGTATTGGTTCATGCATGATGTGATACTATTTCTAATAACTTTTCCAAATACACCTCTTCAGTTATTTTTAATGACAGGATAATCTTTCCAATCACTAATCGAATAATAATAATAATAATAATAATAATTACTTTAAAATGTAGGATTTAAACAATGAAGTGCCAGACCATGCTAAAAAAAGTCTATGAAAGTTTCTTAATAACCAGAATACTTTACTTCAGTTACAATCAACTTTAGTGGCACAGCAGCATCCTTCTCCCCACCAATTGTATGCAGCTGACTAATCCCCAAATCGGAGATAATCACATATTAATGAGTATCTGATTTTCCATTCAAACAAAGATTTGTCGTTTGAAAATTTTACAACTCTATTAGAGAGTCAGTTTTGGTTGATAGTGAA
This sequence comes from Margaritifera margaritifera, assembly GCA_029931535.1. NCBI lineage: Eukaryota > Metazoa > Mollusca > Bivalvia > Unionida > Margaritiferidae > Margaritifera > Margaritifera margaritifera. The sequence continues at coordinate 1,809,566 of JAQPZY010001345.1, forward strand.
AATTTTACAACTCTATTAGAGAGTCAATTTTGGTTGATAGTGAAAATTGTACAACTCTATTAGAGAGTCTATTTTGGTTGATAGTGAAAATTATACAACTCGATTAGAGAGTCAACTTTGGTCCATAGTGAAAATTTCACGCAAATTGAGAGAAAGATAGTAAAGTTATAACAGTTTGAATTTGTACATGTCACAATGAAACTTGCCAAAGTGTCATACTATTAGTGAACCGTGCCGATTTATAGTCCGAAAAGCTTCGTACCCGAGGAGTTATTACGTAATAAATCAAACAATGCCAGGCTTGAGAGTGGCCAGTGGGCCAATGGAATACTGAACAAAAAACGATTCATTGACCGATGGTGGTAGGTAGGCGAAGAAGATTCGACAATTAGCATTGTTTTATTTAATTTAAGAAGACACAGTATAGTAATTTGACTTTATAGTAAAATGCTAATGTGACTTAAAATCACTTACTCATTTTTGTCAGATTTAGTTCATCGGTTAGACATAGTTTCCTCTATCTTTGAAATTGTTTCATTGTTTGGCTTGTTGCCCATTCCAAGACAAATCGTGAGGCACATAAAACGTGTTTTTCCAAGGACTTTCCTCCATTTAGAACGCAAAATACTAAATAAATAGGTAGCCTAATCAGCCGTCTTCACTTTTAGACAGCTATCGTTCCAAAAAAGCATAATCTTTTCACCTAATCGCCTATTTTAGTCAGTTACTCGGGCCGTCTTCCGAGTTTGCACGCATTTGAAAATCTCGCTGATGCCATTTAACTCCCGAGACTAAACCCAAATTTGGCAACTACGTCACGTCACTCAGTCCATATATGGTATTGTTTACACTGACCTGGTTTTGAGATGATGCTGTGCGAATACTTTAGACTAATATATAGAGGGTATTTTGTTTTCCTACGTTAATACCGGATATATTTCATCGTGTGGTACGAAAAACGTGATATTTTAACGAGTGGCGAAGCTACACATCATAAGAAGTTGTTTTTTTTTTGTTTTTTTATGAAAGCACAATGTCGATATGGCCAACCAGCTAAAAGAAGTAGTGATAACAAGATTTTCAAGATGGCCATTGTGGCAATCGTATTAGCAGTCGGATGGGCGCCATTTTCTTTTACGGCCAACTAGACATCATAAGAAGTCTTTCAGCGAAAAGTCCATGCCGATATGATCATTCATTCAGGAAAAATAGTGATAACAAGATTTTCAAGATGGACACTGTGGCATACATATTGAATGTCTGAATAGCACCATTAGGATCAACTAGACACTTTCAGAAATTGTTTATTAAACAAACCATGGTGATACGACCATCCATTCAGGAGGAGCAGTGATGACCCTATGGCAATATTACTTTTCATCCAGGAGGATAGCAATAACAACATTTTCAAGATTTCCATTGTGGCAGCCATACTGGATACAAGACCGGCACCATTTTCATTTAGGACCAATTAGACATCATAAGAAGTCTTCTGGTGAAAACACCATGGCAATATTATTTTTAGTTCCGGAGGTTTAGCGATCACAAAGTTTTCAAGATGGCTGATGTGGCATCCATATTGGACATCATATCGGTACCATTTTCATTTAGAACCAACTAGACATTATAAGAAGTCTTTCAGTGAAAAACCCATGTTGATATGATTATGCGTGCAGGAGGAGTAGTGATAACAAGATGTTTAAGACGGCCGTAGTGTCGGCTATATTGGATAACAGATTGGCACCATTTTTATTAGGACGAAATATACATCATAAGACGTCTTCTGGTGAAAACCCAATGTCAATATCACTTTCCGTTCAGGAGGAGTAGCGACAATACGATTTACAAGATGGCCAACTAAACACCATAAGAAAACCCTATGTTAATCTGACCATCCGTTCAGGAAGAGTAGCGATAACAAAATGTTCAAGATGGCCACTGTGGCGGCAATATTGGATGTCCGAGCGGCACCATTTTCATTTAGGGCCAACTAGAAAATGGGATGAATGTGTGTGTAAAGTTTCACGGCAATCCTTCAAGAAATTTAGGAGGAGTAGCAATAGCATACATGTGCTAACTGACAAGCGGACGACGGACCATCCAATACGCTCTTCTGGTCTATGACCAGTGGAGCTAGAAACGCTGGCAAATATTTGTCTCAAAAAACATGATTTATGTGCATCATGGTCTGTCTTGGAAATAAACGTTAATAGTCAAATAAAACAAGAGTCTCTAGAAGGGAATGACGCTCTACTGGGCGAAAAGAATTTGGAGGAAATCAAGATAAGACCATTTCTTCCTTTTTACAATGTCTACCATTTTGAATGATGACAACATGTAGTTTCGCATCATTTCATTCATGCTGCAAGAAGGAAGCCAAATAAACAATTGCTTAGAAGTACTTTGTAAAAATCAGTGAATATCATATGATTATTCATTCATCTAGGATTTATTCATCGTGGTTACTTTTCATCTAAGTACTCAAATGCTTTGGTATATCCTCTTTGTGACTGATGATGTTAAAAATTGTATTATTTTTTAAAAATACTTACCAGAATTCCGCATTCAAACAATATGGTGGAAAATCTAACAATGTAAATACTGTAGAAAATTTTAAATAGATACAGTCTATTTGAGTTCTCCGGATTCACCCAAGAGGATATTCATGTTGTGGAAATAAACCCATACAGAAAGGTATTCCCGGATTTAATCCACATCAAATAAAACCAGGCATCAAATAAAATCAGGCCAGTATCCGTATGAATGTCAGGAACAACTCATCACTGAAGCAGATGAATGAACCTAGGACTAATTTCGAACTCTACAAATACTCATAGCAATATGGGTATGTGTCAAAAATCACTACTTCACATGAAAATAAAGTTACATGTACTGTATTCCAATCAACAAATACCATTTTATTTCAGGGCAGTGGATGCTTGACTTGGACTTATAATGGATTTCTTGAACTGTGTTAAGACATAAATAATAGATATAACACCAACACTGTATCACCACAGTCATCCTCAACTTGGCTCATACCCTCCACTCCTATCAGTGCCAGTTAAGCAAAGCCATACAAATAAACTCTCTTGCTTAAGTAGTCACAAGCTACACAGGGTCTAATTACTTAACCCCTCCCTTTCTTCTAGCCCTGGTAGACCTAGATACACTTCATCAAATTATAGAAGACAATGCCACAATTTTCATGTAGGACCAACTAGACAATGGGCTAAATGTTTGTGTGTAAATTTTCATGTAGGACCAACTAGACCAAGGGCTAAATGTGTGTGTGTAAATTTTCATGTAGGACCAACCAGACCATGGGCTAAATGTGTGTGTGTAAATTTTCATGTAGGACCAACTAGACCATGGGCTAAATGTGTGTGTAAATTTTCATGTAGGACCAACTAGACCATGTGCTAAATGTGTGTGTGTAAATTTTCATGGCAATCATCCAAGTAGTTTAGGATGAATAGCTATAACAAACTTATGTTAACGGACGGACGGACTACTGACCATCGCATAAGCTTTTCTGATCAATGAACGATTTCTAAGACACAGGAAACTAGGTCTAGTTTATCATTCTGCTTATTCAATATTCAAAAGTTGCCGAAATGTGGATACAATTTCTCTGCTTCCTTCAAAGAAATCATTGGTCAAAGATTGAATTTTGTATCTAAACAAGCAGCGATGGTTGGTTATTTTTTTAATTTTTTTTTATCATATGGAAGTTTGCAATTAAATAATTGTTTTTCTTCAGAAATTTATTACGATCATGCGAGAGTGCTCATTTTATATGAAGTTTATGAAACAATTTGCAGCATTTCCCTCTTTGGCGAGCTTTTGAGAATAAAACATGAAATAATTTAACGTGTGTCCCTAATTTTGCACATGAAAAGAACAGCTGTTATCGTCAGATGAATAAATTATCCGGTGTTTTGTTAAATAAACCACTAAAAGTTAAGAAATAAAGGATCTTGCATGAAAGCTAATTTTAAATCGAAGTCGTTGAAACTGGTTAAATGATCGTATATATTTCGCGAGTCCTGGCAAGCAACATATTCAGATCATTCAACGAATTGCATACATTTCATCTGAAATTTGCAAAACAGGAAACAAAGACAAGTAAGATTATATTTATTACATGACGAAACACACAACATTTTTCAAAATATCTTTTGAAAATGGCACTGGTTCAGCCAACAATTCAATCAAGCACTGCTAACGTTACTCGCTTACCTGTTGTGACGTCTTGATATGACACTTATCTAGTATAACATGAGCAGATAGTGCACGCGCTAACATGTTCAAATCTGAAACCGGTCAATCAATGTTATATCGATTACCTAATATGATAATTATGGATTATTCTGTATATACTTATAGGTTATTACATTTGTATGTGAAAGTATGAACAAATTTCTTCTGAGCGATACTGTACGAGTTTGGAGCGCAGTATTGCTAAAATAAAAACAAGTTCATATTTTCCCATTCAAATGTACTAAAATGTTTATTCAATACTCATTTTTTTAAATCTATGTCTAGTTTCATATGAATCCGTTTCGTCTCTATATATAACACATGGAGAGAAAGCGGTATTTATCTTTCACAATGTATACCTCTTTTTGAGATCGTGCGTATCACCAACAGCAACACTCTTTTTGACGTTGCATTATGAGGTCATCACTTGCGCGAGGGGACTATTTGAGATTGCAACATTGAAAAGGGGTAATTATCTATTCAAATAGATACTTTTTTCAATTCATTATTGATACAAAAGGAAACAATACTTGAAGCAAACTAGTTTAATTTCTGTTAATTCCGGGAATACACACCCATTTGCAAATAAGCCACAAACAAACAAACAATAAACACTTGAGTTTTCGCATGGGGACAATACCGTGAACTTGATAGCGTGTTGTGCAGTATGACGCAATGCAGTATGGGAAAATACTGAACAGTTCCGACAGCTTTGAATAAATGGAGAATAAAATGTGAACATAATAATGTTGGATATTGTGGGCGAGACCGAAGAACAACCGGGCGAGTTTGCGAGATCCATATACTTCGAGCGAGATCACAATATGGAACAGTATAAACACTATGTTTTACTTATTATATACTTCGAGCGAGATCACAATATCCAACAGTATAAACACTATGTTTTACTTATTATATACTTCCATTTGGTAAATAAAAAGCTGTATTTAAATTAAGTTTCACAAAATTAAAGTGAAGCCATACATTTGAGTGTAGAAATATTACTTTGATTATATTTATGAGTCAATCGTGCATAAATACAGTCTGGCTTGACGTGATTGTACGTACTGTTGTGTCATGATAGACCTGATGTGACGTCATGTAGCGACACACGTATTGGGTCCAACTTGTGCGTAATAGCACCCAATACTTGACAACGTCCAAATATATGAAAAAATTTACTGGATCATACCAAGCAATGCATTTGCATTGGAAGTCACGTGCTGGTTATAATAATGAATGTCATTTTTAGTTATCTCATTATCTCTCCAACGTTACGATCCGATCGTGTGACGCCAGGAAGTAATCTCGAAACTATGAAATGGGTTTTGACAAGCTTATCAATGACTCAGTGTGATAAGTAATATTTTAACATATCATCCTGATCAGTAACAGTCAGAAAAGGAAAGTATTTCCATTTGAGAAAATTAAAGTATTTCCATGTGAGAAAGTGAAAGTATTTCCATGTGAGAAAATAGGAAGCTTGAACCAAATGGTTCATTCACCATTTCATTGTCCTTTGAGCTTTAATCATGTACCATGTTATATATCATGTAAATCACTGACGTGTTTATGATATCATGCTATATATTTCATAACCGTAAATTAATATTATTGAAAACATATATGTATCTAATGCAATGGACACGTCTCATCCTATTGATTGTATCAGACGCTATATATTTAACTGCAGGCAACCAATGAGTGATGTACACGTGTACAGTGTGATTACAGTTCACTAGTATACCGTCAGTTGAATGAGTGGTGTACACGTGTACAGTGTGATTACAGTTTTCTAGTATACCGTCAGTTGAATGAGTGGTGTACACGTGTACAGTGTGATTACAGTTCTCTAGTATACCGTCAGTTGAATGAGTGGTGTACACGTGTACAGTGTGATTACAGTTCACTAGTATTCCGTCAGTTGAACAGATTCTGGCAGCTGCGATTATAACGCTCATAAGCTGGGTTCTTAGCGAACATTTACGGTCAGGTATAGATAGAAATGATAACCTACAACATATCTATATCAATTATTGATGCTGTGGGATCATCATGTTGTGGCCGACGCTCATCATAAAATGGATAAAATCACATTTTTAAAATCTCTCTTGGGAATAGAGTTAATAACCAACGACGGTTGTATCAGATCGATCGTGGCGTTGGATGAATTCGTTAGGACTTGCTCAGAGGTTAGGGTAACAAATCTAAAACCAAATTGATTGGTTTCATTATATATCCATACTAAATACGCGAAAATACATATCAGTTGTCACATATTCATCTAATTGTGTCCTGTCTGTAATTTGTAGCCAAGACAAACAGCACCATGTCCATTATAAACAGATCTAATTTCACATAAACTTCCTACATGTTCTCTGAACAATCGGAACGCCCTCCGTCTTTTCCGCCGCATGCCGAATCTCCGTCTCTGGGTATTCGGACCACCTCGGGTTTTCTGCGAACAGAATAACACTTCAGATGGGATTTGTCCGAACTATTGGTCATATTATATAGGTCGCAGCCATTTTCTTCCCGTTTGATACATTGAATTCTGTCATGATCTTTCTGTACATGCAGACTGGTTATTACAATGGAAATTACATGAAATTCCTACATTCATATTGTTACAATCACAACTGAGGTGGATATCGACCGCTGCATAGAAACCCAGTTGTTACGAATGCATCTATGAGAAGAAAACGACTCCCGGGTGGCGCGCTCGCTGCCCTCGAAACGCCATTGCCACCACGAGTTGGCACATATATCTGCAACTTTCTTGCAGAGACACCTGCTTTTATATGCATTTCTCATTTGTCGAGAAATTTTTAAAAATTAAAGGAAAATATAGAAATGTAATCGTTTTGCGAGCAGATCTAGCACTCTTTTATTATGTACTTATTATAATTTTTTTTTGTCCAAATTCAACGCAAAAATTACTGAAGTGACTACTGAAAACCAGGTGATGGATTTGTTTACAACTTCACTTAAGGAGCAATTTGTCTAAGAAAAGCATATCCATCTCTCATCGGAAAGAGACGAGGATGTTTATAATGTCTTTTTGAATTTACACATTTTTATTTATATGTATGTTTGAATTTACATATTTATATTCATATGTATGTTTGAATTTACATATTTATATTTATATGTATGTTTGAATTTATACATTTATATTTATATGTATGTTTGAATTTACACATTTATATTTATATGTATGTTTTGCTTCCGACAAATCTAATTACTAGTACTTTCAGAGCCTTAAAAAAATCATTATTGTTATAATTAATTCATTCGGGGTGAATTTTCATTCGAATCCCCAAATATGCATAAAATTGAAAAGTTATCAGAATAATATTTAATGAATATAAAATCAATGTCAATGTTTTCACTTTGCGACAGTAAGTCCAACTGGACATAGAGCCATTGTAAAAGGATGAAACTTTACGTTGACATCAGACGAACAACAGGCAGTCACCAGAAGATGTGGTGATCATCAAGGAACGTCCGTTGTGATGTTATTTTTGACATCTTTTGTGGTGTATTTTTTATGTCTTTTGTGTTGTTATTTTTGACGTCTTTTGTGATGTTATTTTTGGAAGAAGTACATGTAATAAAATCAAATATACTATCTGATGATCAAAAAAAAGCAAAATCTCATATAATTTATATTACCATATTATCGCAACGGGATCAAAAACTGAAACACTCAAACACGAAGGGGTGAATTTATCACGTAATTAATTCCATACTTAGAACATGAAGATCGAACGATACTCAGCGCTCAAATGGATATAATATGTTTTTTCTTTCTTGTTCTCAGTATCAGTGCTTGGCTTTTGACAATCATATTGAATGGAGGAATATATAGGTCTGCCATTGTCATTTGTTTTTAATTCTAAGATTAGTGCCAAGAACAAATTATTGGCCTTGTTTTTTTCATAGATTTTCATTTTATTATATATGTTTAAAGTAAAATCCGTCGAATTGTGTGGATTCTTTCTTCATTCTGTACCTATGCAATTAACGGCTGCATTAGTATATCGATAAAAAGAAGTTCCGAAATTAACAATAATTTGAGGACATGGATCATTTACAAATCTAGCTTGTACAAATAATGCTTCAAATTGTGTATTTTGTAAAATTAATGACTGTTTACAGATAAAATGAAGAGATTTTTATTTTCGTTAACACATTTCTTGCGCGGATTGATACAGTGAACATTGTTGGGGTAGGTTATCTGTAGAAACATCAAGAGCGGTCACATCCGACAGATTTCAGAGAATAAAACATCGTTAAACAAAAGATTTTAATGATTGTGAGTTTACTTGTATGTAGTTTGGTTCTAAATTTTGTATATTACTGCATTTAAACGTGAATTTGTGGCCTTGGCAGTATTGTTCGGTAACAGACAATGCACCCATATTTCCATTGTCACTTAATTTCGGTTTGCCATCAACACCCATCAATATCCGATTTCTCCATCGTTTTCAAACATGATTATGCTTGTGCTGAGAGTTAAAATCGCTACCAAAATTTTTTGATTATTATATTTAGCGAAGCATTTTTCTAAAATATATGTCCGTTTTTTTGTGGAGTGTAAAAGGCATACGATACTGTATAGGTAACAGAATATCGAATAGCAACAGTTCATGTAAGTTCAGTCACTAATAATTTGTGGGATTCATGTGGAAAGTTTTTTAAAAAATTTAATGCTTGAAGCCTATTTTGTTTTTAATGCGCCTCCTTATTGATTACATAAATGTATAATCGAGAGTCTACAGTCTTTATACATTTTAAGATCTTTTCATCCTGATAGAGAGAGAGAGAGAGAGAGAGAGAGAGAGTAAAAAGAAGAAGGAGAAGGAATAAAAACGAAATAGGCATAAATATTGAAATACAGATTTGAACAACATGCGTAAGGGCAGATGAAGTTCCTAAATGGGGAAAGAAAGTAGTTCCAAAAGTGATATTGCCACGTGGCTATAAAAGTAGACAAAGAAGTGTCATTAAAAGTAGGAGAAGTAGTGGAAGTAGTAATAGTAGTAGTAGTTCTTGATGTTGGTCTTTTTCTGCTGTTGCTGTAGTAGTAACAGTAGTAGTAGCAGTATTAGTAGTTAAATTCCGTTCGTAACAATTCGTCGTTTCGAAACGTCCTAGTGCCGTTTCAGGACCAGGTACGGTTGCCTTTTCGCAACTGTAACTTGTTCTGAACCGGCACAGTGCCTTTTTGCGACTTTACATGGTCCTGACATGGTACCAGGCCGTTTCTAAACCGAGTAGTTTGGTCCTAAAAATGGCACAGGTGGCGCTCTATAGTTTCGTATTTTGCATATTTTAGAGTTGTAAAGAAAAAGAATTTCCCAGGTTTTCCTCACTGGTTATCCTGGCTATTTAAAAAGACCTTGTATATCTTAGGTATTTATTAAAAGAACTTTTCATTCTCTTTATTGTGGTGTATGATTGATAGGTGCGATTTTTGGGTTATAGAGCATACAGCTTGATCACACTTCAGATGTGCACATATCAAAACACTGCTAGCTCCGCTTTGTCATTTTCACTTCCTGGACTTCAAAAGTAAATTGTAAAGAAGAGCCGATAGCATTTTTAATTTGTATATATTTTGTAATTCATTCATTGTACTTAAAGAAGCAGGTATTGCCTACTCTAGCAAAATTCGTTTTCCCTATTGTAATAACTGCTAACGAATAGTGTACTTTGGACTAATTCAAGCTGATTTGTCGAGCACATGGGAATAGCCATTTTTGTGTGCTTAGATCATGTACAATATCCACAAGTACAATATGTAAAGAAATTTCAGCCACAGTACATGAAAATAGCATAGAGGTATGCCAACATTCTCTTCATTGTGCATGTTGCAAATTCAAACAACTTCACCTTACACCTGTCACTATCTCAGAAGTACATAATATCTGTAGAGAGCCTCCACAGCGACGTTTGGTAAATGATCTGTATTTCCTATTACTTTATTTGGTTGCAAAAGGAAAACTGCTGTTGCTGTTGTTAACAGCTTTAAATCCGAAGCCATCGGAATGTTTACATCAATTAATGTATGAAAAATAAATGATTTTCCTATAATTCTGAAATGATTCTTAAAACGGCACCTGTGTGGTTTCAAAACTTCACTTTGTGTGTTGTGTTTGTGTGTGTG
>JAQPZY010001345.1:1825000-1862500 GCA_029931535.1 Margaritifera margaritifera
ATTTAATGCTGGTCCCACGACTACTTTTCTACATGATCTACTGTAACGAGAACTACGACGACGAGGAGGATAACCTCGACGATAATGATGAAAAGGACAGATCCTACCCAATTCACCAATTCATCGAGAGAGAGAGAGAGAGAGAGAGATTTTCAATAGCATTTTGGTGTTTAATACTTACTAATAACCTTCGTGAGCCAGATTCACAGCGTCTGAAATAGTATGAAAAATGTTTATTACAATTCAGTTAAATGTCATGAAATGATCTAAAGTTGTGAATATATATATATATATATATATATATATATATATATATATATATATATATATATATATATATATATATATATAACAACTGTTATAACATTTGCAAAATGTACTATGTCAGCCTTACAGGCTTATAAATTTTAAAATACAATCTTTAATAATTTTGGTCAAGTTGATATAAGTTACTTTTATAGTTTACGATACATTATCACCTACTATTACAACTAGGAGTTCTCTTCATAACCAGATACTTATTGGTTGCTTGGATTTTATCGGCACTATGAGCACATTATTGGCTATATCATGCCCAGGAAATGAATGTAAAATGAAAGTTTTAAAAACCCACCACATTTTAAATAAATAAATATATTTGGCATTGTAACAGACCCGGGCAATGTTTTATACACACATTTTGAAAAGGTCAGTGTCAACGCGGTTTACACATTACTTAAATTTCATCCCACTCATTCCCCGTTCTTGAACACGTTAATTCCCAATAAAACTTGTCTGTTGGATCGTGCACACTCAGTCTGGGTGTTTAAATACTGGGATTGTTTTGACACTTTTATGTTCCTTCATGAATTTATAGACCGTCATTATGGAACTCGCGGATATCCATAAACAAGATCTGGTTGTGCGAATTGTAACACTATGTTAGAGCTCTTTCTCGAGACGTGTTCAATTGGAAAATTCGATAGCATTGGATACTATAATCAACAGCGCAATTGAAAAGTGGATAGTCCTTATTCCATTTGGCATGAAGATATAGAGAAAAGCCCAAACGTTTTATGTTGTTTTAAGGGATATTTCATGACATTTATTGAAAAATCGCATCTTATTATATATGAAACGCTATTCTGTTAGCGATAAAGTATGTAAAGATAAAATCACTTGAAGGCAAGGTGTGCCATTTGGCATGAAGATATATATTCTACTCAAATTGTACAGACTACATTTTCAAGTTGAAGGCTAATCGGAGCAATGTTTGGTCGAGTATATACGTGATATGCAGAGGCCTGGCTGTATTTAAGAGTATATTTTACTATTGGTATATGAAAAATTTGTTATGTATATTTCTCGGTATGAATGAAGTCAGCATATTACCTTCTTTTGTTCTATGTATGTTAAATTTAAGTCAATTCAAAATATCCTGGAAAATATTCTGATAGGTAAAAGCTTTAAAAACAAAATGAAAGAGAGATCCACCACAATCTGATGTGAAGAATGCATCAGACATTTTGAAACGACCTTTTCTGTATACATACAATACTTAACTTTAGTTAGCCCTATCATGCTTTTGTATATCAGTTTAAAAATGAACACGGGAGCATCAAGTAAATTGTTAACTGATTGAGAACAACCTTTTCGCGAATGTATTATGCAAGCTTCAGCTTAACACAGACTTCACACAAGATTATCCTTTCTGTTCAAGTTACTAGCATACAAGTAGTTTTCAGCAACTAATACTCACAATTTTGAATAAAGCTTTTCGCGGCTCATCGTATGGGAGTATTCCACGCCATCTTTATTGATATTATACTTGATATTACAAGGAGAGTACACAAATGCGCAATAAGTGCCAAGTTTTGAAGAGCTTAATGAATAAAAATTCCTACTAGAAGAGCTTCCTACTTATACGAGCACTAAAAGAAGCTTATTACTCATCACTGTTTCAAGGGTAACATAGCTCATTGATGCTTAGCTGAAAAGAAACCCGATATCGTCTCGGAATTTACCAACGTCTCTTACATAACACGAAATGCTCCTAATCCTATCTCATTTATAGATACACACCACATCATTTTTATATATGATAAGAGAGCTGTTTGATTTAGAAGGGAATCTGTCTTTTAAACATACCATTACACAGTTGGAAATACGAACCTGCGGCTCGAAACAATCTTTAGCTCCGCAGTTAAACAGCGGTTGCTAACAGCGAAGATGGTTCGCTAAGCTTTGGTATTCAAATATCGTTTTAATAGCTAGTAAGATAGTGTAATAATGGCAAAGGAACAAATTACAGAGCTGTAAAACGAACATCAAGTCGATTGAGCCAGAAAGGTAATGAAACCAAATTAGACAGTCATAAAGATATCAAAGACAGACGCAAAGTACTAAGGGTGCTCACATGGTACTTCATAATAAATGACTCTCGAGAACTTTTTCTTTGATTTATGGTTAAACAATTAAAGGAAAATAATGGACATTTTTGTGCAAGGTGACATTAAGCTATGAAAGAGAACAAGTAGTAATATTTCCTATGCCACGTCCTATGCCAAAACCTTGTACGATATTAAGAACTGAGAAGAAACAAAAAGATATTCGACTTTAGACAATTGCAATAATGGAAACGTACAATTATGTTCAGATATATCTTTGAAAATTGTAAAAGAAAGAAAACTAAAATATTGAATGCCATAATCTTGGATCAACAGAAATCGAATATCTCACGTCGTAAATGAGAATATGGCAACATCGCAGGAACTGAACGGTAAAACAAATAAACAACAACAACAAAAACCTAGACACACAAAGAAAGAAAGAAACAAACAAACATGGTGATTTGTGAAGTACAGGGACTTATTTAATGTCATACTTTATTGTTTATTCTCGTACACTGAATAAAACGTAGAATTTCTTTTGTTATATAATTTTTCAAGGCATAAACCGTCGACTCTTATTGATTGTTTTCCATGATCTTACCGTTGCGATTGACCATTGTACTACTACATCGATAAAAAAGAAGCTCCGAATTTAGGTGAGTGACATTGTTCAAATTTATCTGCTACATATAATGGTTCAGATTGTATGTTTTGTCGAATTAATGACTGTTTTCATAAGAAAAATGAAAAGATTTATATTTTTGTTAGTGCATTTCTTCGCGGATTAATAGAGTGGATATTCCTGGAGTGGGAGTTTTGTAGAATCATCACAGTGCGGTCCAATCCTACAGACCTCAGAGCTACCATCTTTAAAAAAAAAAGATTTGAATGATTCTAGTTCGGAGACAAACACTGCACTTAAATTTCGAGAGTCTCTTAATTTCGGTTTGCAATCAATGCTCATCTACTCCCGATTTCTCCATCGTTCTGAAACATGATTATTAGTGTGATGGGAGTTAAAATTGCTCATAAAACAATTTTAGTAGACTATATATAATCAATTAAGATATGGTGACAGGGATGTTATAGTAAAAGGACCATAATACGGATATACAACAGCAACGTAAATTTAGTACTGTTGTATGGATGTGAGACTTGGTGCCCTTCGAAGAAAGAAGAAAGCCATATGAGAAGCTTCCACGACAATTATGAAGGTGTTTTGGCCAAACAAGATCTCATACGAAGAGAGCTTTGCAGAATTACATAGAACGTACCGTCAATGGAGGAAATAAAAAGAAGACGGTCGATATTTTATAGGCCATGCACTGAGGCGACCAGAGGAGAGACTAATGACTACTGCTGTGATATGGAAACCAGAAGGGAAAAGGAAACGTGGAAGGCCAAAGTTGACCTGGCAAAAACTGGCGAAGAAGGAGATGAAAAAAATGAGTTAGCACACATGGGACGAGGTCCGAAACGAAACCATTGACAGAAGAAAGTGGAAGAAAATAAGTATTGGCCTCATTTGCCATAGGGCAAGAAGAGTCTTAAAGAAAGAAAGATATATGATCAAGAGTTTACCGCTAAAAACCTTTACTGTTTGTCGTAGAGCGTAACGGGTATGAATAACAGTTAATATCGAATAGGGGCCGGTCACGTAAGTTCAGTGAGTGATAATTTGCACGATTCATGTGGAAAACTATTTGAAATCAGCTAATACATGAAACCTTGTTGTTTGGAGGCATGTTTTTATGGCACCTCCTCATTATTTACTTAAATGTACAGTGTTGGCATATGTTCATCCTGATGGAGAGAGAGAGAGAGAGAGAGAGAGAGAGAGAGAGAGAGAGAGAGAGGAAAAGAAGAAGAAAAAATAATTAGGCCTAAATATGGAAATATAAGCTTGAATAGCATACAGAAGGGCAGATATATATTTCCTATATGGGTAAAGAAAGTAGTTCCAGGCGTGATATCGCCACATTGGCGATACTACTTTTATACTTTTATCACCACTGTGCCGATAGCAATTTATCTCACTCTGATACATTTTAATATCTCATTATATATATATATATATATATATATATATATATATATATATATATATATATATATATATATATATATTATTTATATATATATATAGTAGCACTGAAAATAATCATGTATCCCCTACCCCCCTTTTTTTTCCCCTTGCACTTTCAGAGGATGAGAAAGTTGTTATCTTGAAATCGTTGGGTGAAATAGGTTGTTAGATTGACGTCATCTATTTTAATTTACTAGGTGGTAACCCTAGATGGAAAAGCGTAAAATACACCCTGTTTTAAGGTCCCTCGTCGATAACTAAGCAGACATGATTTAAATCAACAGAAACTCTATCGAATGGAACTGTGGAAAGCCCATTTTCTTGATTCAATACTAAAGCCACTGGGACGCATTTATCTTTACGGACATTGATTGAAATGGAACACATTTAACTGCAACACCGGTGATTTGTTATCGCATGAGAGGCAAAGAGTACTGCTTGTACCTAAAAGAATTCACAAGTTTGAACGACAATTTAGTTACAATTGGGGAGAGCATAAACTTCATTCTAAGAAATTGCCGAAAATCCGACATAACATGGAACGCTAATCCATTTGCTTTCACTCAAGTTTCAATACCAATTTTTAATGATCTTTAAGTACTTTTATTCCTGCTTTCAAAAAGTGATAAAATGATGCATTATTCTTTGAGGATAAAACATTAATCTAATAATTAACCCATCACAACTGATAAAGGTCATTGTAACGAATAACAATCGTTTAAACTAAATTTTGGATTCGAACTTATTTTGCATTTTATCAGATTCTTTTTTTGCTGACGGAGAATTACATAACTTTTCCAATATAAAAGTGGTAATAAACAAGCAATTTTTAAATCTCTGGTAATAGTGTGGTAAGTAAATCGTAGATTCTACAACTTTAAGCTTTTTAATTTACTGTTAGGAAAAGAAATACAATCGGTAGTTCCGGTTCATTTCTAAGTTCTAAAATTGTTCTCATTAACGTCTGAATTTCCGCTCAGAATATCACAAATCATTCTGATTATTAAGAAGATAATATATAATAAAAATATGCATATTTGACTACTTTTGCTCGGTACTGACATAAAAAAAGTTACAAATCGATTAACTTATTGTAGGATAAACTATTTGACTCCACTGTGGATGCTATCTTAAATTGTTTTTCATAAGAAATCATGGAAAAGAAAATTGTTCTAAATGCAAACTCTCCCATACAATTTCATTGTTACATGATTCCTGCAAGAGATGATTTTTCATCAGCTGACAAGACGTCATTTGATTTGCAATAAGTCATTGGATTAAATAATTCCCGTTAGAGACAATTTTTCATTAGATGACACAACGTCAAGTGATATGCGATATTTCTTATGTCGAATGTCATTCTTCATGTCGCATGGTCACGACGTCATTGACTTTTACGTAACGTCATAACGTTAAATTCTTAGTAACTAGATTTGGCCTGCCCAGACTGTTTCTGCATAGAACAGTTGCAGATATCAGTCTAAGGAGAACACGGCGAGAACTACGCACACTTGCGATTTGTTTAAACCAAGCGGATACGTTTTGATCTCATCCCGTGAGAAAGTTTTGACATTGATTGGTTTTATGACGTCAGAAAGATGCTAAGTTTGTATACAACAAAATTATCCTTACAGTATTTTTCCTGACTGATATAAATTTTACTTTCTTTGCCTTAAATGTGTGAATTGGTATGTTTTGTTTTCATTGTAAATATTTTTTAATATTAGTCAACACTCGCAGCGACATCTAGCTCCCCAGATTTTGGGGCACCTCGTTTTCATTTCACTTCCTTGTTTCCTGAGACCCCGCTTTGGCTTTCCATTGCATAGCCATGAAAGTCGAAGCAGGTAAGGTGATCCAGGCTACTTAGTCTCGTGCAATTGAAACGATATTTGCACAATTCTAAAGCAAATTATACAGCATTACTTTTTTTTCCTTTAAATCGTGTAATAAAATAATTATAGACCTTCGTTTCAATGACTATGAATATAATATTGTCCTCCGCTTCGCGTCTATCAATATTAGACCTACTAGTTCATACAACTTTATAATCACTACTGCAAAGGTCTATAATTGTACAATAGTGTATTCCGGGGACGTCATTTACTTTACATGACGTTGTGACATATTTCTGAGGCGTCGTGAGGGCAAAACTGACATTTTCACTTTTCTGAAACAAGTTTCATTTGAAAGTTTTGCACTAAATCATGTAATAAAACAATTATAGACCTTTGTTGAGGTGAATATGAAGTTTTATGAACCAGTAAACCTATCAATTATGCCGGTCAATATAAGGTTTACTGGTTCATTGAACATCATATTAACCTCAACAAAAGGCTTTAATTGTATATTATTGCATTTGAATGATGTATAGAAGGACACGTTCAGACTAATTGGAATTAAATTTTATTTCAAGCGAACACATTTTCGACAATAAGATTCCAAAAGAGCCTCAGTATTTTAAATCAAATTTTAACTGAAGAGAAAGAAACAATACTTTATTTATATTAATTCTATTTGCCCCGACATTTTCTATAAAAGAAGATTAAGGCGCTTTTTTAATCTTGAGTTTCTGCTTTAGAAGAAATTGGAAACTTAATCGAAACTGGAATTGAAAATAAACGTATTGTTTTCTCCCAAACTGAGCGAACGTGCTTCCATTGCAAAACATTAATTCTGAGCAAATGTTATATATCATGAACGGAAAGATGTTATATATCAATCTTCCTTTTATTCTAAGAAGAAATGAATCTAATATATTCATTGAGTTTGCTTCTTTGTAATCCATGCCTTTTCCCGTCCAAATTATTTGCTTAAGATGCGGGTATGTGAGAGACGCAAACAAAACCAACAGACTCAATGTTTGAGAAGCAAAATTAAGGATCCTCCAATGATTAATAAATGTCACAGGGAGTGGAAAGAAAATGAAAGCAAAAGAAAAATTGCTAGTGCTTACTGGAGAAATAGTGACCGTGATTTATGTGAAACAGAAAGTGCACAATTAAGAGATCAGATTTTGCCTAGAAGTGGTTTGGTGTGGCTTGGTGTTTTACGGAACAATAACAAAAGTAGGTTATTTAGTCTTCAAGTAATTGGAGTAATTTGCCTTGACCAAGGACACATCACGGTAGCCAACATATGATGATCCAGTAGTAGGCTTCGAATTCGCACCCTTTTGGTCACGAATCCGTCACACTAACCACCGAGCACCCATTAGTCGCCTCTTGCGACATGCAAGATGACCACCAGACCTATTCTATATTCCCGAGCCCACAGGGGTGTCTAGGAGTGAGTATTCTGTTGTAGATTAAACCAGTTCAAAATACAAAATTTAACAAGATATCCTATAATTAACCTAAAACCAGAGCAGAGATGACCACGTGCATTCGTTTTCAAAGCGTTTTCTTTAAAATCGTAAAAATATATTATTAAACAGACAGTGGAGTAAACACCAAAGCTTTTATTATAATCGACAGTGGAATAGACACCAAATCTGTTATTATAATAGACAGTGGAATAGACACCAAAGCTTTTATTATTATAGACAGCGGGATAGACACCAAAGCTTTTATTATAATAGTAATTGTTGATAGTTTTATCATTACACTTGTTATTTGTACAATATATGAAGTCAAACTGTATATCTGTCTAAACGGATTAGTTCAGGGTAATAAAACTTTATGGTCGATGTGTAATCTTACGCACATATCCGCAAGAAAGTGGTGAGCGGTTTAGGAAAAACTCTACATTGACCTTTTGCTATTGATTATGAAACGATATTTTGTTCCACAAAGTGTTCAGAAGACACTTAAAAGGGAGTCTTGAAACTCTTACGACCCTGCAATGTGTTTACCATCTAAGCCGAATACTATAACATTCACTGTATATCCTATTAAAGTGCCCCAAAACTAAAGTAAAACGTGTCCACAGTTGTGCGCTCCACTTGATTTATAGTTCTGCTCCTCCTTTTTCTCAGTCTATGTCAACATGCATTTAACAATAACAATTAACATGTAACAATGACAATTAAAGTAACAAATGCAATAACAATTAACATGTAAGAATAACAGGTTCATATAGGCAGATGGCAAAACATCCTGCCGGCAATAGCAAAGACGATTAAAACACTTTATTCTTTACGCTGAAGGGAAAGTCTTAAAAAAAAAACAAGAGTCCCTAGAAGGAACTGATGCTCTACTGGGCGAAAAGAATGTTCAGGAAATCAAGATAAGACCATTTCTTCCTTTGAACCGTGCACAATGAGAAGAATATTGGCATACCGCTATGCTATTTTCATGTACTGTGGCTGAATTTCTGTATATATTGTACTTGTGAAAATTGTACATGATCTAAGCGCACAGCTGGTAAAAATGGCCGCTCCCATGTACTCGAAAAATCAGCCTGAATTAGTGTAAAGTACACTATTTTTAGCAGTTATTGAAATAGGGAAAACAAATTTTGCCAGAGTAGGTAATACCAGCTTCAAGTACAATGAATGAATTAAAAATATATAAGAAGTAAAAAAAATCATTGGCTCTTTTTTTTTTTTTTACAATTTATCTTAGAAGTCCAGGAAGTGAAAATGACCAAGCGGAGCTAGATTTCATTTACAAGTTGAAGTCTAGTCCACAACTATCTCATAATTCCCTCCTTGTATCTTTAGATGTTACATAATTGTATACTAACATACCGCATGCTGATGGTATTGAGGCGTGTACATATTTTCTTGACAACAGTCCTAAAAATAACAAACTATCGAGTGAAGATATTTGTAAAATAATAAAACTTATCTTGGAAAATAATACTTTCCAATTTAACAGTACTAATTACATCCAAATAATGGGTACGGCAATGGGTAGTCATACGCTTCCCTTTTCATGGGTAAATAAAAACAAGATTTTCTTGCAAACGGGAATTTTATTCCCCCTGTTTGGTTAAGATTTGTGGATGACATCTTTCTCATCTGGAACCATTCACAAGAACAACCACACAACTTTATTGATCGCTTAAATTGTTTCACCCGACAATTCAATTTACTTATATTATATCCAATACGCATGTATCACTTCTAGATGTAAATGTGATAAACAAATTATGATAATTCTATCTCTACAAATGTGTATGTCAAAGAAACTAATATCCACCAGTATGTGGAATATTCGTCTTGTCATCCCAGGTCATGTAAAAAGGGTATACCTTATAGTCAGGCTAAAAGATACCGACGTATCATTTCAGACGATTGTCAATTACAAAATTCTTTGAATGAATTAAAAATATATTTCCAAAGCAGGAATTATCCTATACATGTAATTGATTCTGATTTGAATAAAGCCCTTATTCGTACTCAAGATGATGCTTTAAACTTAGCAGAATGTTCAAAAGATAAAAATATAATTCCTTTCATCGTACAATATAATCCTTCATTACCAAATATAGGCCTTACAATTAATAAATAGGGGAGTCTCCTCAGCTTATCAAATAAAAACAGCTTAAAAACATTTTACAAAAGCAAGCCAATTCTTGCTTATAAAAGACCCAGGAATTTGCAAGATTCTTTTATCAGAACTAAACCGACAGAAAATATAAAAAGATGTTTTTCATCGTCTAAATGTAGTCGGTGTTCTCAATGTAGAAATATTAGAGAAAGTACTTGTTTTAGTAGCTCTAATACAAAGGAATTGTTTTCTCTACGTTATAAGACTGACTGCATATCAACTGGTGTAATTTATCTGATAAACTGTAAAAGATGTAGCATGCCATATGTTGGATAAAACACTTCAACAAGTTTCTAAGAGAATGAATAATCACCGCTTTCACATACAAATGTTATAGATCCTCAGTTCTCCTCTAATGTTTCAATGCATTTTGATATCATTTAGGACCAACCAGACACCATAAGAAGTCTTTCAGTGAAAATCCCATGTTGATATGACCATCCATTGAGGAAGAGTAGCGATAACAAGATTTTCAAGATGGCTGCCTTGACGGCCATATTAGATATCCGAGCAGCACTATTATCATCTAGGACGAACTAGACCATAGGATGAATGTGTGTGTAAAGTTTCATGGCAATCCTCCAATTAATTTAGGAGGAGTAGCGATAACAAACTTGTGCTAACGGAAGGCAGACGCCGGACAACAGACCATCCCATATGATTTTCTTGTCTATGACCAGTAGAGCTAAAAACAACAACAACAAAAACAACAACAACAACAACAAAAACAATAACAACAAAACCCACAAGAAACCAATCTCTAAAGACATTTTCTCTTGACGCAATCGTATACGTCGAACTCAACTGAAACGAGTCCAAGTCGAGGATGTCCGCTTCTGAGAAATTCGTGTTTAATATGCAACTTAAGCGGACGTAATCAATTCATTGTTACTTTATTAAATATATATGTATGTAGTAACCTTTTACGACACAAGAGTGGCTATATGGTGCCATCTAAAGGCAAAGAACTAAGCTAGGCAGTGCAGAGCTAGTATCTACTGGAACTATTAAACATCATTATGATTTAATAACCACATAGTTTTTCTATTAAATAATGAAACAGAAAGCTCTAAATACCATCATATAAAAGGAATAAAATTTTGGTCAATGAAAACAAATACGAGGACTGACGTATATGGTTAAATCGCACAATTACAGAAGTCAATGGTGGCATTCCAGAACTGCATAGGTTTGGCATTTGAACAAATCTAGAAATAAGAAAGACCTTATCCGTAACGCTACAGAGTAATAGATGGTGTACTTATTGAATAGGTATTCCTAGCGTTTGGGTTGTTTTCATACTTGGCATCATACCTTGGTACTCACTGACACTAGTCAATAGTCAAGCTTGTGTAAATAAAATGATGTAGGAAAAAAGCAGATAAAATGAATGTAAGTACTTTTATTTACTTCTTGTGGATGGGGAGAAAAACAAAATCTTCGCTAAAATTGATAGCATGCGGAAGAGAAACTTGAATAAATATCCGTGGCTGAGACATTTCTTCAAAAGTCTTTGCTGTAGGACATAAGGATTATAAACAGACTTTGAGTTCCAATTTAATACTCCAACCGCTTTTTGTTTTGTCCCCACAGGTAAATGGAAAGAGAAGTGACAATTAAGTAAGGCCAATATGGAAGCTCTCCGCTGGCTTCTGGGAAAAGTCCATTATCACCCGAAACTTGGAAAAGTGTTAGCTTCTAGGAATGAGATCAATGTCACGTAAGTGTCATTCAAAAAGCCGATGTGAAAATTAATTTAATTTTACAACTTGAATATACTGAATTGGATTTCATGTGGTGACTAATTCACGCTTGCGAAATTGGAGGTCCATGTCTTATATTCTGTCTTTTGTTTCTGATTTCTTTGGAATAATCATAAACTAGAAGTGATCATTTTGAGTGTCACTTTGAATCGATGCCTTTCCAAATTTCACGCTGTAACTGTGGGCAACAACAATAATGCACGTGCTTGCTGAAAATGCATACTTCTCTTTGTTTACAATAATTATATTCGTGTATCAAATCCTAGAGTGTTCTAATGTCTATATTGTGATAAAGAGAAGATAGTTAAGACCTTTTACTGAATATTTCAATTAAGAAGTGTTACTCAAGACATGGAAATCGTACTCCAAATAGATACATCCAGTCTGTGTTACTCAAGACATGGAAATCGTACTCCAAATAGATACATCCAGTCTTATAATTCGTCAGAATATTTTCGTGTAAGATTTGTAAGTAAAGTGTTATGATTGGAGGGCCAGGCTAGTTATAAGTTATTTTTCCCCATGCTCTAATGACACGGAGGTTCTGTCTTATGTATATAGTTTGAAGACTTGACTGTCTGATAACAGTGGAGTGTAGCCATATGGCATTTAACTGTGTCATTATGTGGAGACAGGTAGAAAAGATATAGAATCCTGCATTCTATAAACTGTTATCAGATTTGCGACTGTAATTATGTGGCTGTCCTGAACAAACAATAGACAATCGAGCAATTGCGAGGACAATAAGCAAGTCTGATGGCAAGCGTTGAAAGTACCATTATTGGTGGCATTCTCGACACTTAACTGAATTTCTCCATTATAGTGATTGCCGTATAGTGAACTATTGCCTCCAGTTTAACAACCTGCATATTCATTAAATCACTAGCCGTGTTAGCGGTGAGAATGATATATTTTATACAGAGCCACTATAAAAACTTTTTTTTTATAAATGTAACATTTTACGTAATCTTCAACCTTTTGCAAGATATTTTTAATTTATTCTTTTACATTTTTGGGGATAATTTTTACATAATTTTAAGAAAATATCTTCTTTCTTCCATTTGTATTCAAATGGTATATTTTAGGTGCACTTAAATATGAAAATGGGAAAAATAAATTTTTAATTCCTCTTAAGCACACCTTACAGCCATTCTCCAATAGTTTCCCTGACAACTAAATCCTTTTCACATATATAAGTTTGAAAAATTTCGAATTTGTATCTTTTTTCTTCCAAATTCATTAATAAAATATAATATCGTGCAGATTGGCTGAGCTTCACACACTAATTGCATTTAGCAATGTATGGAGAACTCAACAGACTCAATATGTGAAGACATATTTAAGGTCTATGTGTTACATTACGCTGAATTAGTAAAATTTTTCCAAGTAAGGGAAGTCAAAACATAAATTAAACTTTTATCAAATATGACTTAAAACATGTATGTGATCAGTTTTATAGTTGCCAAAAGTGAAAATTAATAATTAATAAGTGTAGACATGAATAATCTATAAATTTTATTTCTTTATTTTTGATTAATTGAATGATTGATTTAAATTAATTAAAATATCAGAACAGTCAAACAGTCCAATTCGTTGTCAGATATTAATTTATGAAATTTCTCAATTTCAATTTCTCAGTTAAATTTATTTAGACAGCCAGTGTGTGTGTGTGTGTGTGTTTGTGTGAACTTAAGTGGTTTTTGTTGACTATTAAAAGCTGCTGATCAGCTCAAAAGTTTTAACAAAGAGAACAAAACTGTTACATGTTTTGTGATTATTTGTCGGATAATCGTTGATGTCGGTCCGCCTTTACGTGTTTATAGATATAAGAAGATCGACAGTTGTTTTACATATAAATGATGTAGTCCTGTTGTGTAATTATCAAAGATACATGTTCTTGAAGAGAAAGAAAAAAAACAATTGATGTTGATATAGATCATCATGACAAAATTAGTTTCAATTAAATATTGACTAAAATGACAGAACATATTTTTGACTAACCCGAGTTTCTTCACTCTTTTGATTATTTGACTGTTGAGGAGAAGTACGAAATTTGCATGCGTTTATGATGTGGGATGTTTTCAAATTTTTACTTCTATTTAGGAAGCAAAATATTGAATACTTAGGTAGGCTGATCAGACATCTTCAATTTCAGACGACTATTAGTCCAATAGGTAGGTTTTCAGACGACTATTAGTCCAACAGGTAGGCTTTCAGACGACTATTAGTCCAACAGAGTGTGAACTCTTCGCCAAATCGCCTTCTTAGTCAGCTACCTAAACCCTCTTCCGAGTTTTCAGACATTTTAAAATCTCGCACATGCCGTTCGTCCATTGAGACTGAGGCCACATATGGCAACTTACGTCACGTCGCTCAATCCATATATGGTTTTTCTACAACCGTTGTTTACATTTAGTTAATTTCCGGAGTGTGCTGTGCGGATACTATTTGCTAATTATGCTAATATATTCCGTTTGAAAAAAAGAATTCACGAGACAGCCACTCGATACTCTTGGACTTTTGGTCATGCTCTGAATCCAGAAATGTTAGCAGTTTATATCATGCATTTGAGTCACCTTACTCCCACTGATCTTTTTATTTTTATTTTATCACGTAGAAACGTTAGGGAGAAAATAATAAAAAAATAAGGTACTTTGAGCTTACATGATCGAAATTTTCCTGAAACAAATCCAATTTATATGCCGAATTTAGCCTGGGTTACCAGGCCCACTTCTGCCTTCATCGTCATGTAATGGAAAGCCGAAACCACAGCTGGCGGAAGAAAACACAAACAAAACAACCCCCCCCCCCATACACACACACACACAAATAAATAAATAAATAAATAAAACAACAAAGTGAAGCGAAAACGAGGCGACCCAAATTTTGGGGTACTTGATGGCGCTGTTAGATTTGTCTAAGATAAAGCAAATTAATAATAAAAACAAACCAAACCAGTCCACACCTTTAAAATATAAAAAAGTAAAACTTATATTACTTGGGGAAAATATTGTAAGAACAATTTAGTTATATATTATCCTGACGTGACTTTTAACACTATGCACATTATAACATCATAGTTTCGATGATGTCACTACTTTTTAAAAGGATGAGTTCTATATGTATCCGCTTGATGTAAATCATCCCGACATGGCGCACTGTATATATCTGCAAATTCTATATGCAGATGCAGTTTTGGCAGGCCGAGGCTATGTTGAATATCTCTGAATTCATATTCCCCTTTACATGTATTTTGATACGCATATTAAGAAAGAGTTATGTTTCGAAAAAATAAACTCCTATCACAGAATGAAATGCCTAATATCAATAAATTGTACACATTCTTGCAATCTAACCTTTTATGGGATAATGAAAGCTGTTTAAAACCATGGAATGCCGTATACGACAAATTTGGAACCAACAAAACTTAATTTTTTATGACAAACAAAATATAACTTCTTTTTACAGAAACAGTTACCAAGCCAAAGACGACCTCTATCATTGTTTGGCCTGTACAAAGTTTAAAATCTTCAGATCCAATAAGAAAAGTGAGAAAGAAGAAAAAAAATCAGTAAAATTAGCACTGAATATAAACATATAAATGACAAAGACCAAGATGATGATTTATTTTAAAAAATAAGAAAGAAAATCGTCCTAATCTTTCAGTGAAACAATATTAGAAGGTTGAGGAATGTTCATGTTTGTTAGTACTGTGATAAAAACTGAAATGACAGAAGAAGATATACAGGCGAAAATCAACAGGAATACATTCCATATACAACTGGAATACATTCCGTATACAACTGGAATACATTCCATATACAACTCAAATACATTTCATATACAACTTGAATACATTTCATATACAACACGAATACATTCTGTATACAACTCGAATACATTCTATATACAACTCGAATACATTCGCGAAATCCAAAAGTAAAAGGTCATCACTATTAAAACAAAGAAACCGAATCAAGAAATAAATGTAAGGTAAGTAAAGTGTGATATAAATAATGACAACAAAACCAGACACCATAAAGATGCGTCACATTTCTTTTATCTACTAAAGTCTCGTGCACACTTTGGTATGTTCAATATTAGTAGACAAATAGAACGACTAACACTACTGTAGAGAAAATATAAAATAAAAGCCAGTAGTCTTCTAGATCAAAAGTACGATGTCAGTGACAATAGATATACCATACCTTGTCAAAACCCAGACAAGCCTTAGCAAGGAACCGACGAGAACCAAGTGAAATAACAGGACTTGTGCAATCAAGGAGAAGAATAACATCGTATGTAAATGCAATGGGCATGTCAACGGGAAAAATAAAGGAGAATGCTTTAAAATGAATTCGATGAAGAATGGTATTCGAGTGATTCAATCCGCCATCAGATATGTGTTTATGAGACACTAATGCCCCACGACGGAGCCTGAAAACTGACCTAAACGCAAACAATTAACCAAAGCACACTGTGATGAACGGTCGGTCGGACGGACAACGGTAACAATATATGCCCCACCATTGCCACGATGGAGCTTAATAACAACAATTGCATTTTGACAATATTTGGTTTATTGCATAATGAGACAACTTCAGATAACATCTCATTCTTCAATTTGAACACTAAAAATTCTAGTTTGTCAGAAGAAACTTTCAGGTATGGTATATAAACTGAGAACTTCCGAAACATATTTTATTCTAATTGTATTTCGAATGAAAGTGTGTTTTGAACTGATATACAAACAATAAGTGTAAGTTTAACCTTCATGCATTAGATTAGAGTTAGAGATGATATGACGAATTACGTCAGCACATATAGGACTAAAAATAGGACATTTTTACTGTTACTCCTCACCTTTCATGCAAGATTTTAGAGGCCTGTATTCTCAAAACTTTTTTGCTTAAAATTCAAATCGAAGGTCAAAACCCCAAACTCCATAATTGTTTTTGCAGTAAAAACTTTTTTTTTTTTTTTTTTTTTTTTTTGTTTGCGTTTTTAATTTATTTTAATTTAGTGTCATTAAGATATATTATTCCTAGAAAAGTTTTACAAAATATAAAATTTTCGTACTTAGAATTTGCATAGAAGCTTATCAGTTTTGGGCTCCAAGGTTTTTAATTAAAGCGCCGAACACATATAATAAGTTTCCTAAAACAAAATTTAATGACAGTAAAGGGTCAAAACTGAGCCAGACATTTTAAACTGCAAAATAATATTGCCTTGAGCAAGTACTCTTCATGAAACGTTTCTTAGATGACCCCTATTATAAGTGTTATCACGTACAGTCAAGAAGAAATTCAGGTTAAGCATGATCCATTTATCGTATAACTAATACTTAATTGCTAACACAATTTTCGTCTATAGTATTCGCAAAATTGTTGCAATGCATACCTGTTGATTGGAATGATTTATTTCAAAACAAAGCCAGCGATACGACTTGACAGTTTGCCTGTTAGGGTAGACACCGAGAGCTCATATACATAAAAAGGCCTGTGTTTTCTTTCAACTTAGATCTCAGATTCCTTAATGTTTTTGCTACGTTATTTGTATTTAACACCTTAATCTTTCAAAAGAAAATAGTTGCAAAGTACTTTGGAGTGGAAAATAATACTTGTACATTATTATGAAATCACTCCTTAGTGTAGTATTAGGAAAAGAAGATACATATAGTTCGCATACTTTGAGTCTTTTTGGGTCAAAGAGATGTCGACAATTTCCAGTATCTGTCAAAGTACGGAAAGGTATTAATAAATGGCAATTACCTCTAAAAGAAATTACATTTACTGACCAAAATGCCCCAAACACTTTTCTACTGAAATACGTCATCAGAATGGAGCTTGGAATTGTTCATTTTGCCGTACAGTGTAGAAAAGCATGACTGTGTCTATAATGATGTTAGCTTGTGATAGAGCTTTTCTGTATTTACAAGAAAACATACCTGATACATCTTAGTACAGTGATCAATATTGAATATAAAGGAACAGGAAATTGGTTATTAACTTTCATACCACTATATGCACGTTCAACGTAAGGCAGCGACATATAAAAACGATAACCGAAAATCCACGACTACATTTATTTCAGTACTATATGTAGGAAATATATGAATGAAAAAAAAATGTTTTGGATTCAAGCTATGATTACAAAAAGTCGATCATGGTTAAACAGTAATTGGAAAAAGTCCAGAGTTGTTATGTTTATCAAAGAAACCTTTCCTGATTTACAGCCCAAAATACTCCAAACGATGTTTGAGAGAAGCTTAGCAGAAAAGATGCAAAAGAATTTGAAAATTCTTCAAATATTTTGCCAGAAATTCACATTTGTTTCAATCTCTGTTCTTTGTACGCTTTTTACAGAGAGTCTAATCTTTCTGTTAAGTTTGCTTATTTTGTTGACTTGTTTCATCAATTAATTAAATATATAAATCAATTCATTGTGTCCAAATGAACAAGGATGTGTTCGATTGATGTACAAAAGAATATAGGGGCAAAGATTAATTATAGTATTTATGGATAAGCCACATCTTAGGAAATTTTTAAGAATAAACGTGAAAAGAAACAAAATTCTATAAAAGACACTACATTAACTAGCAAAACTGTCCCTTGTGCGTCGATTCTCTCTCTGTCTCTGTAAATATATATATATATATATATATATATATATATATATATATATATATATATATATATATATATACGTACATACCGTTGTTTTTCTAGAGCATATATCCTTTGCGGAGAGGTTTGTACGACCGGTTTAACTCTGCTAAGCCACGAAACAAAATTGTATTGATTTTACAATCTGATTATAATAAATACATCTGTCGGTCACGAAGAAAGGTTCCTATTCTGGCGACCTTTATAATTCCCAGTTCACTTAATTTTAGCAACCTATCAATCAGGTAGAGCGTTACATATCATGTAAGAGAGAGTTATCATTAGAAACTTTATTTTCCAAATGACTTTTAACACTTTTATACATTTTGATTTGTAAATCGAAAGGTCAAGAAAAAATGACCTCGTATCGGTGTTCTTCAGATCTCCATTATGACGGTGATCTCAGTTATACTCAGACAGATACCATATCCATTATCTGCCAGTCTCAAACAAACAAACACACATATACACAGACAGTGCTCCGTGTTCTTGAAAACTATTTTCACAACAAGATTTGGCGTTTTTAGTCGTAAGGTTACTGTTTGGAAATAAAACTACTGTTGTGAGAAATTTTGTAGTCAATTCTAAACAAATTACAAAATACATACACCGTGTTCAGGTGTGCTCAGCACATGAGCCCCAATAAGACGTTGGACTTTGATTAATAGCATTAGATCCAGCAGCCGTGTGTTCAATTCCCAACAAAGGCATTTTTTAAACCTTAAAAATAGATTTCCAGATCCATAGCAAAAGCTGCAAGAAGAAGAATAAACCCTGATTTTTCATAGACCTGTCTGGCTACATGCAACAAAATGTATCAATAATGTAGAACCCATGTAACTGTGTCTCTCACTAGATGGATATAAAATGAAATATATATGGCGTGTGTGTGTTTGTGTTTGTGTGTGTGTGTGTGTGTTACATTTACAGCAATATATATGATTTGATACACACTTTTTTATGTTTGAGGATTTGAAAGTTTTTTACAAATAGTTCCGCATATTCTGTGAATGGAAATGAATAAATAGGAGTCAAGAAGGAAATGATAAGAATAAATGATAAAGGTGCACAAAATGACGAATCTAAAAAAAAAAAAACAAGAAACAAATTTTTTTCTTCATGATTTCAGTGGAACAGCGCTTATTCAGAATGCTAAATTCATTGCGAGTTCAAAGAAATGGAGTTTCGAAACAAGCAAGGTTTTTATAGACGAAAAGCGAGAAAAGATAGAAGAGAAAAAAGTAAGCAAACATCGAAAGGAAGAAAGGAAAAATCGTTTATTCTCGATTGGTGACAAACAGTTAACAGATAAGTCACTTGTTTTCACTTGTTAAATGGTTGAATTTTATTATTTCCGAAATATCGGAGTCGTTGTTGCTGTGACTAATTTGAAGGTTGAAGTTTTTTTCCTTGTCTTTTAAAATTCGTAACTTTTTTCCATTTCCATGATGAAAGTATATTTTTTTGAAAGGTTATAAAATTGCAAGCATAATCAATGACAATGCAATATATTTTTTTCGAAGGAAAATAAACTTCTGATATTTAAATTCAAACTCTTTAAAAAATTATTTGAAAATATTGTTAAACAAGGATTTCTCTGTCATCTTAAAACGTATTGACATATACGTCTGTCGTAATATAGCTAGATATTTGCTCTAGTGAACCAGGCCAGGAATGTTTAAAGAAATAATTTGTTTTCATTTTGTAACTATTATATAGATGGGATTCAATTTTCAAACTTACCAAACATTCAAATTCAAATCCTTATAATTTGAAATCGATGCTATATATAATAGAATCAGTTGACTTACTCTTGTAAGGGTTTATAATATCACAGATTTATGAGGGAATATCTACATCAGCATTTGAACTAGCAATGTTCAAGCATTTTTTATGAATCTGGTAAAAATTTAATTTAAATAAACACAAAAATCTCTTAAAGTAAGTATGACTCACTTCCTCAAATGTGATGCAGTCTCTTTGTCAGGACCTAGATAATTATGTATACTTTTAGATGTACATCTCTTATACGAAAAAAGAAACTTGGATGTACAGATAAGTACATCTGACGCTTTTGTCAATCCGGGAAGAAGTCTACATCTATGTGTATATGTTTTCTCTCTTGAACATTTTATACAAACGAACGGGAAAAAAAAGAAAAAAAAAAAGTGAGAAAATCCGGATATTGCTCTCCGTTAAAACTTAAAACTATTTTACACATTGCACGTGCCTTGCATCACAAACAAAAGCATATTATTGGTTGAAGATGAATATTTAACTAACAAATATTGTTTTTCCACAAAAAATTCAGCAACGTATTTCTTATTTTTTTATTATTTTTTTCAGTCAGCATGGAGAGATTTCTCGCTGATTTTATGTGAAAGATTTCAACCTGAATAAAATCAAATTAATTAAGATATCTGGGTTAAGGCGAAGTTATTAACTTAAAAAGAGATAAAAATAGATAGATATATAGACAGGTCTTCATATACATACATGCTTAAAACGATGGATTATGCAACTGTGCAATCTGACTAAAATCCATATCTACTTATAATAAATAGATTTGACAGGCAGCGATAAAGGTTCATGTTCATGGAATTCCAGGTCAGCTTACTTTTAGTAACCTATCAGATAAAGCCTTGCATTTCTTGTTATGGAGAGTTATCGTTAGAAACGATATGTTCCAAATGAAGATGTTCACTTTACAAAATGTGAAAGCTGTAATTTGATTGGTGAATGTAAAGGTCAACAGACCTTGACCTCCTATCGATGTTAGATCTCCGTTATGTCTGAGATCTCAATTGTAAACAGAGTGTGCAATTATATAACTAAATAGAGAAATGTGAGCATGTCCATAGGCACAGAAAGACACAGACACACAGGGTACAGGAAACGTTATGAAGAAAAAAAAATGACTAAGAACAGTGCAAAACTGGTGTGAAACCAGCTCATGCGCTTCGGAATCTACCGATTCATTTCTCATGTAGATTCTCGTATAGATTATATAAATTTACAGAACAAAGAAAACTATCAATAAAAAGAAAAAATGGCATGCAATACATATTTCTTGTTCTAAAATTGAGTCGGTCTCTTCTTTCAACATACTGACGTGTGCAAGTAGAAAACTGTCTTTTTATATATACCTTTCAGACATTAAATGAGATACAAATAGTCTTTTTCATCATTGATATCCTAGGTACATGGCATTCAATAATTTATCATGGGCCCATTTCAACCTTTCCTCGGTCGCTGTCATATTAGTTAGTATTATATAGCCATTAACTTTGGAACGACAGTTGACTAGTTTAATATTCCACGTTGTAAAAAGGGAAATGAAGAACTGAATGTTCTTACACAATAAAGGCAGGGCGTTGAATTACCTATAATGTCATTTTGGCCACTTTTATGTGTCTAGAGAACAACTTATTAAAGTATCCAATTCATTTGTACTGAACACACGAACCTTTTTATAAATCTAACTCAAGGTTTCGTAGCTTCTCGCTGGGTTTTATTACAATTAAGTGCTGCATACACAACAATGGCGAGTATATCACTTAGTTTTATTTGTTCCGGATTTTTCCCATGCAAATTGAACATCAACTGTTCTGCGAATAACTGTACTTGGAATCAGAATAAAATTTTATGATAATGGCGGCATGAACAATAATACCTGCTGAACCGCAACAAGATACCTTTCATAATAATGGAATGATAAATATTGTTTTCTTGTATTGATAACAACATGTTGACATTATGTATGGATAGCAATAAGTTAACAATATGTATACCCATACAAAATATAATGTAACTCTGATGTTGAACAAAATAGTTTTGACCTTGAGTTCAGGAATCCGTAGGACAACTATCATGACGGACACTCACAGACACAGACAGCTATATTGTCTTAGAAGAGACAAGTATCACATATATGATATTTCTTAAGATGAAATTAATATATGTTTCTTTGTTATTTAAAAAAAAAAAAAAAAAAAAAAAAGAAACATGTTTTATTGTCAAAAAATAAAATTGTGGGCAACAAGTTTCACATCTTAGGCACAGCTCTGCCGTACAAAACTGTTGCATCATCTCTCTCTCCCTCCCTCCCCCCCCTCTCTCTCTCTCTCTCTCTCTCTATCTATATATATATATATATATATATATATATATATATATATATATATATATATATATAAGTGAGGTAGAGAGGGAGAGAGAGAGAACATGGATGAGATGAGTGCATAAGCGTTTTACAGGTGAAACAAAGAAGTTTTCAGAACATTCTATAATTGGATCTTGAAAATCGACTTGTTTCTTAGATTTAATTATGTACATATTATGACACGTGGCAATCCGAATCATACGGTATGTATGGAGAACTATATGTACATATATTGGGACACATAGCAATCCAAACCTTACGGTATGTATGGAAAACCATATGTACATATTGGGACACATAGCAATCCAAATTATATGGTAAGTTTGGAGAACCATATGTACATATTGGGACACATAGCAATCCAAATCATATGATATGTATGGAGAACCATATGTACATACTGGGACACTTAGCAATCCAAACCATATGTTAAATATGGAGAACGATAAAATAACAATTCAATATTTACGGGTGTCAGCAAGTGATTGAAATTGAAGATTAATCTCCTACGCTGAGGCACCTACCTATAAGTTACAGTCAAAAAATAGTGAGATGCAGTTTCAGGCGCCTCTCCTCAATTATAATAATTAAATTAAATGATGGACAAATAGGTCATTATTTAGTACAGGATATACATTTAATTTCACTCCACTTAAGAGAATTATATTTATCAACATTAACATAAATAAGCAAAGAAATATGTTAAATATAAATAGATGTACAGATATCAACAACAATAAAGCTGAAGCATGATACATTGTAAAGCTAACATTAAACTGAATTGTTCCAAAAGCAAGAAAGTTTATGTGAAACAAAATTAGACTAAGTTCACTGACCATTAGATGACTTTTGAGGACTCTCAGATCAACCTCTTTAAGCATACCCAGCATTAATTCAACGAGGCTTGAGTGAACGTGTTATAATGTGAGCACCAATCACATTGATGTACGTATGAATGGGCGGATGGACGGATGGACGTACGGATGAATGAGTTATGGATGAATGAAAATATATCCTTCCACCTTTGAACAAGATGATACATAAGTTACACCTGGTATCGATGTTAAGTAATTTTTAAAGTAATGATAGAATTACCTTTCGTAAGTCAAATGATATTCTGCATTTGCATGACTACAATAGCTTTTTTAGCTCTCTCCGAATACAACAAAAACTCAAATCGCATTTCTCGCGTCAATAATTTTCACATTAAACCAACAGATATACTACGAAAGAATGGAAATGACATCGTTAAAATATGTATCTCGTGGCTGCGAGATT
This sequence comes from Margaritifera margaritifera, assembly GCA_029931535.1. Taxonomy (NCBI): domain Eukaryota; kingdom Metazoa; phylum Mollusca; class Bivalvia; order Unionida; family Margaritiferidae; genus Margaritifera; species Margaritifera margaritifera. The sequence goes on from JAQPZY010001345.1 coordinate 1,848,819, forward strand.
TTATGTCTTGGCCACGAGATATTATGTCATAGCCACGAGATGTTACGTCGTGGCAACGAGAAGATTATGTCGCAGTCTGCGAGATAATGTTTTTCTATCGATGCTCCTTCCATGCTTCCGAAGTACACAATCGAAACTCTGGAGGTATTTCTTTTATCAGTAGTATTCACACTAGAAGCAATCGATATAAATCGAAACTAAAGACTTTTTCTTTCGTCAGCAATCTGGTAGTACCAGCAATGTTTGTCATTGCCATGTACAGCGAACATCCTACAAAACATTATGAATTTTCTCCTTGAAAAGCAATTAAACGGCAACTGTTGCCATTGACAACAGTAAATATGCAACACCACGTGGGGTAATTAGCTGAGTATTATCTTCCTACCCTAAGGTCAAAACAAGACTTGATACAATCCACATAATAATATATTCAGAGGAACACAGCGCTGTACATTTTACCTTCAGTTTTATCTCCGAGTTTCGTTGTGTCTTTCTTCGTCATCATAATTGTCTGAAATTTTGATCCAGTGAGTAACAAATATCACGGCTTGAAGGAGAAAAGTAATCATCGCTTTAAATTGCAAGGTTGCGGAACAGAACATGCTGTAGTCTTATCTCAAAATGTATCATGATAAATTCGATTGCGTTCGTATTGTTTCAGTTATCATCGTTACACCATTCGGAATCAATCGAAACCAAGGAGATACGGTTTGCAGACTGATAGGGTCTTTACTAAAAGACAAGCTTATCGCACCGTTCCCGCTTTTGTTCGAAGAATTGATGATCTGCTTTTCAGCTCTTTGATCTGGCAGGGAAAATGTACTTGTTACGTGATGGATTACATAAGTAGATATCTTCTGAGGTGAAGAAAGACAATACATGTATGGTATAAAACTCACTTCCGAAATAACATTATTTCGTTCTTCTTAATTCAACACACTCAGGGACATGATGGTATTGCAATCATTAAGTAACATGCGATATTTAAATATAGCATGTTCAAAAAGTATGAAACTTTTGGAGAATAGAATGGAAACCTGTCAGAACATCTACCGAAAGAATGGAAACCTATCAGAAAATCTACGGCAACATCATATAAGCATTCTTTAGATGGCATTACACTGTGGTAGTAAAGGAACTTTTCTATTGCTACTGGTTTTGCTTTAATGGTTATCAAAACACTGTTTCCTATGATTTAATAACTATTTCTCAGAAAAAAATTATAACAACAAAATTTAACAAAATACACGATTGACGATTTGGATGCAAACATTTATATATAAAAATTGAAGCCATTTATTGAATGGCAAAAACTTGTTTAAGTCACAATAAAGGTTACAAAAACCAATCTGATCTTTTGGCAGTCGCGCTTAACCTACCTCCCCCCTCCTCTCTCTCTCTCTCTCTCTCTCTCTCTCTCTATATATATATATATATATATATATATATATATATATATATATATATAGCGAGAGAGAAAGAAGCGAGATAGAGAGGGGGTTTATTAATAAAAAGTGCACAAAAATTTGATAATTAAGATGTTGAATCAAACCTTCAACAAAAAAAAAAAAAAAAAAACAACATTTGAAGAGACAAGCTTCACTATTGACAGAAGTGTAGATGGCTTCAGAACATTAGCTTTTTGAATGAAGACCATAGAAAAAAAACCTATGATGAATCAATAAAGTCCAAAATTCTCTATTATTTTGCGACTGCATATGTGTCTTAATCCATATTTGGTACTCCTCGGCGGTATTGGTTCAACAGACAATACAAGCATGTAATTGACAGAAAATTGTGGGCCAACATATTTTAGCATTTTTTAAGTTTTCTTAAATAATCTTTATTACATGTTCAGAAATTTTAACTCATAAATAATAGACACTAGCAGAAGAAATCATCGACGAAGTAAATGCAATGCCGAGGAATGCTACCACTGTAAGTCTAATACATTCACTCATTACAAAGCAGACATGATACTTTTAAAAATTCTCCATCCGATACCAAATTACCCACATGCAGTGAACGAGTGTGTAAATTTTAGTATAATTGATAAGAAATCCATGGTGTCATTATATATATATATATATATATATATATATATATATATATATATATATATATATATATATATGTATGTATCAAACTACGAAGCGTAGGGTGATACCGTGTGACTATTGGTGCTTAGCTTATTGTATTACAAACATATTCTACATTACATTTTAGCTCAGTACAACACAAATATGTTAATAGATTATTATGTTGTTTGTAATTCCCATCCTGAGTTTATATTGCTTGTGATCGTAAATAGTGCATTTTCAGATAGAAACAACAAAAAGTAAAGGTGACGAATTTTGAGACATGGACTCCATGTATTACTGAAACAAAGATAAAACTGGACAACTTTTGAATATATCCAAAAAAATCCTAATTCTTGTACGGGACTCGCGACAGAAAGAGGGCGGGTTCAAATCATACCATCAGATCAACCCGAATCGGCTACCGTGGTGTGTCCACGGACAAGGCCATTTACTTTGATTGCCTCGGCACTAAATAACCACTTATGTTGCTGTGCCGTACAGCACCAAACCAAACAAGACCTAATTCTTGACACTTTATGCTGTTACATTTTCGCTCTTGTGTCTCAAAAACATAAAGTGATTGGGAGAAAATGCTTGAAAACCACCAACGTTTGCTCAGTATTATTGTACACAACAAAATATGACACATTTTTAAGTAGACCTTGGACTCTTTAGTGCTGCTGTGGGATGAAATCAAAGAATTGTATATCTGGTCAAGATTGAGAGTAAGCAAAGAAGTTGTTTGAAATGACCAGCTTATTAAAGCAGCCTTAGGCATGTAATGACTTCATGTAAGTTTTTTTTAATGAGTTGTAATGGATAATTAATCAGGCACGAAACATAGATAAAAATCTGAGGTTACCTTAAATCTATCATGCTGGCAATTAGCTACTTAATATATGATGCATGTGTCATAGGTTAGTTCTAAAGAACGTCCGTAGATGTCAAAGGTCATCCAAATTACTTGAACCAATACTAGCGAGAAGCACATAAATAAAGGACTTGATATCGAAGACACAGAATATATTAACTTGAAATAAACTTAGCAGATAGAATCATTGCATACAAGGTCATCTCTCCAGCAAGATGACACTAGACTTAAAAACTCTAGAAGCAAAGCTGCGCTTGCGTGGAGGGGAAGACAATGAAATTGGTTTGGTTGTGAACACAATGAAAGAAATACAGAGAAAACACGATATTTGATATGTTACGAGAGAGAAAAGACGATATCCTTATCACATAATAGGATTCTTCCCAAGCTTAGTGTTCGAATAAAAAGGAAGGAAGACGTAGAAATTGGACGCTTAATCAAGACACTGTATCATACATCGGGAATAAATGATTCCTTTGTGAAATATAGCCAAGAGGTAGAGACGTTTGTTTGATGTACCTCACTCGCATGGTTTCAGCACGCTATTGACATAGACTACAAATCGAGCGTAAAGATGTAAGACGTGGTATAAATAAAGTCAAGGTACGGACCGAATAATGAAAATCTTTGAAAATACAGAAGGACTACAATATAATTGTTAAACATTAAATCCGATTTGTTAATAGACAAGCGGTAAAGCGCTTTTTCAACTCATATTGCCAAATGAAAATAACTTCAATAAAGACGTCTTCAGATAGAAAGAGGAAAACCAATTAGCATTGTTCTTCTGAACATGAAAACGTTATAAAATGCAAAAGAACAGCAAAATAATTGGAAGCAGTAAAATCACAGTATCAATTTACTTTTTAAATGAAAACTGTTTTAATCATCAATATTGTCTTAAGGTAGAGAAATACCCACCAAAAAGAGATCACACGTGAAACATTACGTTACCTGAATTAATTTTCAGATAGTGAAATGAAACTTCTTTAAATCAGAGTCGAGTTATATACAAAAAAGCTGAATTCTGTTTTAATTTAAAAACATCGGAATTCATTTATTATAAAGAGAGATCTTCTGTATAATTGATGGCCTTTGCAACACATATTAATGCAAAAATAAAATCCTGAAAAATGTTGCAAATGACCTTTACAAGCAAAATCAAATCGCGCCCAGCAAATTTTATAGTACGAAGTTGAAGAAGCGAACTGACTTTATCACAAGTGAAAGCTAGCAGTAAATTGCATGTCAAAAACTTTAATAATAAGCACAGAAAGGATCAATGCCAACCATGTAATAAATTAAATGGTAAGTCATAAATATTCCCATGGATTGTATATATGATCTGTTATGTCTGCCAAACATGTGAAGACAATTTCTGGGATAGTTAGGCATATCTCTTTTAATATAAGCCATGTTTACAAAATTAGTGCTTTCACTAAGTTCTTAGTTCTGCTTTGATTAAATTCTCTGTTACTCAGATAACTTAGTTAAATCAAAAATTCAAAAGCAAAAATAGTCTTTGAATAAACACTCTGTATCTAGTACCGATCAAAACTAGCAAAAATACATACTAAATTTTACATACATTCTACATTGGGTGATGTTACGTTGTTTCATTTTCTGTTTTAATTTTAAATTGACCGTTAAATTATTATTATTTTTTGTTGTTGTTTCTTTCTCCGTTTTACACCTTTAGGTCTTTCTTTCATAAACCTAAGTTTCATTATGTTTTATTGTCTCAACCCATCACTACCGTTTGATCAGGTCTGCATAAATTTCATCCCATCTGTCCCCAACTAATCATGTGTCCTTTTGGACGAAGTATACTTTGTTTAAAAAAAAAACGAGTTCATAGACTTGATACTATTTGACTGTGTTTTAGATTTAAGCATAAAAAAACGAGTTGATAGACTTGATACTATTTCACTGTGTTTTAGATTTTTTTATTCTTTTACCAGGAGAAAAAATATCAGACTTTAACAACATTTTCATCGTCACGCATTTTTAAACATTCTAAAGTGAATACTCTCATTTTTAAAACCTTATAAAGTTTGATTTCTATTTCTTTTCTTTTGTCATGCAATGCATATGTTTCTAGCGAAATCTTTTGGTCTAACCTTAATGTTTCTTGAGTAAGTTTAACTCATTCAAGCGAAAGCTAAATCTTTGATTTCTACTTCGTTAATGATGCCTTACGAAGAATTCCATTTTTCTGCATAATAAGCTGTAAGAATAATGTTATGTACAAAGGACAGGTGCCTATTTTGTTATCGGATTTTTCAGGATTGTATTCATAAGTTTTTGTGATAACATGCTTATCTGAACATTTTGACAACTAATCATAATAGCATTTTATTTTCTATATAGACAAAACTTTGTATGGCAGCTAATCATAATAGCATTTTATTTTCTATATATACAAAACTTTGTATGGCAACTAATCATAATATCATTTTATTTTCTATATAGACAAAACTTTGTATGGCACCTAATCATACTAGAATTTTATCATCTATATAAACAAAACTGTGTATGGCATTCTACTTTTACATGGAAAGTTGTAAATTATTTGAAATGCTGTAAAAATTATTGTCTCTCCGGTCGATAAGGACAAACTATAGATCTGACGACATGTTGCACCTTGGTGAATGAAACTCGTGAGAGAAAAATGTTGCATTAGGTACATAAATTCATTGATTGGTTAATATCGTTTATAATTAAGGTACGTATAATCATTGATTAGCTAGGCTAATATCTTGCATAACGAATGTACATACAATCGTTGATTGGTAAATACTACGTGTAACAAAATGCTATAAATTAAAGATTATAAAACATTTTTAATTTTAAATATTTTTTGCCGTAACACAGTCTGAAATAATAATAATAATAATAATAATAATAATAATAATAATAATTTTGAACTGGTATGAGCAATTTTATATTCAAGACATCAAGTTTGATTTCCTTTATCATCCTTTTGATCATGTCATTTTAAGTTTCATTTGTACCTATTGAAATGTTCATTATTCCCAAAGATGACAATGATGAAAGAAATAATAATCACTGTATAACCTTCCATTTTTAACTAGACCAACATGTGGTGCATCATATAATTTTTTTTTAATTGGTTATGAAAAGACTCTATTTACATCAATATGTTTCATATTTTGTTGGATTACAACTATATAAAAAATATAGATCAACGTTAACTACAGATAATAAGTTGCAAAACATCAAATTCATTCTCTCTCTCTCGCTCTCTCTCTCTCTCTCTCTCTCTCTCTCTCTCTCTCTCTCTCTCTCTCTCTCTCTCTCTCTCTGAAACCTTAAAGCGGAATGGTCAAATGAAGTTTCATGCTGAGTTAAAGAGTTAAAAGTGGAAAAGTCATTATGTATCTTCAAGTGCGGAAAGAAAACTATATAAGATTTGTGTGAAGTTAACTTTTCACTCACACTCTTCACGAGACAAATTTACATAACTGTATATAAATGTAAATAGGGATACATGTACAGGTATGTTTATTATTACAACGAGAACTATATACGTACTACATCTTTAAAGGAATAAAGATTTTAAAAGCATTTTCATGCGCAACACATATTGACTGCTGTGATATGTGTATCTCATGCTTGAATACAAGGAATCAACTTGTATTTTAAATTAAAATTAAAATCTACAAATTTCGATTTATGGTTTTCTTTTGCCTCACAGTACTATTGTCTTTCAGAATTTTTTTTCCTATCCATGTAATGAAATCAGCTAATTGCATTATATATATATATATATATATATATATATATATATATATATATATATATATATATTATTAAAAACATCTTCCATATTGACAAAGGCATTCCTATACGCGAAAAGAAATATCCAAAAATGAAAATGAAACTAAAAATAAATGTTAACGCAGAACATGTAAAATCCAGCCATCTCTTCATTAACAATTCGTGGTACCCTATTTCAGTTTTGCAATCGTTGAATTTAAATGTAAAAGATTGAAACTAATGAAGAAACAGTCAATGTACCATTAAACAGTCAATGTACCATAAAACATTTTGACAGCAACCCTAAGATGGGAACAATTACTTTCGAGAAAATGATAGTACATAATAAAACAAAATAAAATTACGATATCTGTATAGAGTGCAAACATACTCTAAATGAAATTTATATGGAATTTATTACCAACAAATCTGGTCGACGTGATGAAACTATTGATTTCTTTGGTAATATAAGGACAATACGGACATCGTACAACGAAAGATATGTATTTTTTAAATTGTTTGTCAGGCTGGGTATTAAAGTTGCTAACAGATTTTATTTTAAAGTTGCTAATAGATTTTATATTAAAGTTGCTAACAGATTTTTTATTAAAGTTGCTAACAGATTTTATATTAAAGTTGCTAACAGATTTTATATTAAAGTTGCTAACAGATTTTATTTTAAAGTTGCTAACAGATTTTAAATTAAAGTTGCTAACAGATTTTATATTAAAGTTGCTAATATATTGAATAATAAAGATGTTAACAGATTTCATATTAAAGGTCCTAAAACATTTATTACTTATCGTTCGTCGACAACTTATCATTTTGCTGTTGACCGTGTTTTCGTGTCTAAAATTCTGAGAAATCATCTTCCTTTTTTAAATTTTACGATGAACAATTTTCACTAAAATTTAGCATTGATTGTGGCGTAAGTACTAGTTTTATCTCTAAAACAGGTCCAGAATGCATCGCGTCTAGGTTTGTAATAATTGCTAATGACAAAACCTTTACAACATGTCCAGCGGTAGCAAAACCTCTGTCTGTGTGTGTGTGTGTGTGTGTGTGTGTGTGAGAGAGAGAGAGAGAGAGAGAGAGAGAGAGAGAGAGAGAGAGAGAGAGTATACAAATGCACATTAGTATTAAAACAGCCGCAAACAAGCTTTTTGACATATCCCATCTACTCCCCAGGGTCAGTGGTTTTTATGCACGGCAGGTCTGACACCGTGCCCCGGCAACACTCGGATGTTCCGGTTCAGAACTCGTAACCACAGGTGGCTTATTAGTGACTTGACAGTCTTTCAAAATATAGACTGGATATCTATTACCAATAGAGTTCCAGTATATGTCGTAGAGGCTGAAGCAGAATTATACTTGTTGATCAGCCTTTCTTTTTTTAAAAATCCATTTCTAATTCGTTGAAAAAAAATTGAAACTTTGATAACTAGAAAGTCATCATCATCTGAAAATAATGCACAAGAAAACAATGCATCAACAAAAATAAAAGTATCAGCTGATTATACTTTAATTGTTATTTATTACTAGTGTTATTTATTACACTTCTTACTAGTGTTTTTTATTACTAGTGTTATTTATTACTAGTGTTATTTATTACACTTCTTACTAGTGTTATTTATTACTAGTGTTAAATCGACTCGATTTTACTAAAATTTTTGCCTACATTTGCCATAAAATACTATCCTAAGTTTTAATCATCCACCTCCTTTTCAATATTTTCTTTATAGCAAAAAGACCGTTGTTTTAGTCAAATGTACGCATTAAACAGTAATCGACGGGCAATTCTTTTCCTAGCTTCTTTGCTCACTCTTATACAAAAGTAATATATTAGAATAATATCCATTTCATAAATCACCACGGAAGCTTACAATAGAACTCTATTGGTTTTAACTTGAAATATTGTATTTTAAGTAACTACTGCTTTTATATTCCTTCTGCAGTTGACAAGTTTCGTATGTATCTTTTATATTTAAAGTCTCAACAAAACTGAAGTAATTGTATTTTACAAATCTTCCCCTTCTCTATAAATTACTCATTTTAATTCACAGAAAATACTGAATATACCTTTAAAAGATTAATATATTTTCTTTAATATTTATCAAACAATACGTCTAAATATATTAATATGTACGCATTAAACAGTATTTTAATTGCATTGTGAAACAAGATCTTATTTAAGATGTTCACTTTCAGTTCCGCAATGACAATTAAAAATAATTTATTATCCTTGCGTCCAACAATTGTGTTCATTTTTAAAACCTTTTTGATTATTAAAGTGGCAAATGAAATAACAATGCAATTAAAATATTTTAGAAACATGGAACATCCCAGTAATATCCTTCAGTTATTGTCATTATTCAAATTATTTTTCTAATTTTGAGCTCCGCTATATATTTTTTAACCCTCACACGCAGCCGCTATGTTTATTCAGACTCTTATTAAATTCCTTAACTGGCATATAAATAAAATAAAAATTTAAAAAAAAAAAATCCAGGTATCTTAGAAACGGCTGAAAATTTATAAATATCTTTAAGTTATTGATCTTCTTAAACTTTAATGTACAAGATTTATTCTCTTGATGTACTTTTCCTCGATTCCTCAAAAGTATGGTAATGGTATAAATATACTTCAGTGTATATATAAAAGTATGGTAATGGTATAAAGATACTTCAGTGTATATTTTTGTTAATTTTGTTATACAACTGCGAAGAAAAAAAAATGCTTAATGTACAAAGAAAGTATTCCTATATAAGTCAATCATTTGAGACACTTTTTCATATACATTTATTTAAAAGAACTTCGAAGTAAACCAGGAATCGTATTCATCCGCTAATATACATAATCTGTTTTGATTATTTTTTCTAATAATGAAAATGGCACATTTTTCTATAATCGCCTATTTTAGCAAAGAACTCGATAATGATAACAATAGCAATAATAATAACAACAACAACAACAATAATAATAATAATAATAATAATAATAATAATAATAATAATAATAATAATAATAATAATAATAATAACTAAAAAGAGAAGAAGAAGAAGATGATGATGATGATGATGATGAGGAGGAGGAGGGGGTCCCTCTTTTTTGTCGCTTTTTTATATGATTATCAAGTAGGTATATCATATTTGCATGCACTGTTTGTGGTATGTTTGGTACGATGCCAGGCCGATTGCAAGGGAAAAAATAGTTAAGTATCCGATCATTTTGTGAAATGATACATGAATCAAGTGCGTAAGTGTCTTTTTTAAGCTGCTTATTTGAAACATTTTTCAAATGTACTTACAGTTGTGTCAGTAAATATTTTGACCTTCGGAAAGTTAGACCTACACGTCACGTGCCCAAAATAGTTTTGATTTATCCATATAAATAAATATTATGAAAACAAACACGAACATATACAAGGTACGTCCAGGTGAGAACAAAGTGCTACAACATGTTTTGTGCTCAGCACAAACAAGCAGACTGCGGAAAGGTGGAAATAGAAATACGATACGTGGGTAATTATTTTATACACCAGAAGGAATGCAGGACATACTACCAAAATACAAGGAAATGAAAATGTAAGTAACTTTAACACGCAAGTTGATTTGTGCAAGGTTGCAATAGCACAATGGCACCTCCGTTTTGACACTACGGGTTATGGGTTGTTATTTTCTGTCTGGTTAAACATTAGGAATCTATATGTTTTTGTTTTTTTACATATGCAAATACTTTGTATAATTTTCATTTGGCTGCCAAAAGTCACGTGTAATTTATGGAGGTTAAAAAATTAGTCCTGCTATATTTTCCTCCACCTCATGCCCGAAGCTTTCAAAAGACAGCGCGCCGATTTTAAAAAAATCGTCTGCACTTTTAATAACTCTCCAATGCAAAGGTATTTTAACCTCTTAAAACCTCTTTAATGCAGCGTCTGTACGTCAAAATCCATTGAAAGACAGTATTTTATGGGTGACAAAGGATGCATATACATTTAAGCGATAAAAAGCCATTAACTTACCCGTCCAGAGCTGTAAATCTTGTTTCTGAAGTTTATTCCAGGCCTGGTTATAGAAAACCACTAGCACACATTACTACAACATTTATGGCTTCCAACCCCTGAAGTGGCCAATCAGCGACAGTAAATGATGCTATATCTACCAATCATCTCGTGTGTTACTTGTCTCTCGTGATATCTAATACGATCACGCTTCGCTAAGCTGGCCTCTTGTATCTGAGTTCCGCCCCTCTATGATAACATTTCCTTCCCACTCACTTTCACAATATAGCCAAACATTAAAAGAAAATAAAGATGTTTTCCTTAGGTTCAAGAACAAACATAAGCTTTCCCTAACGTAAAGAGAACCGTTTTTTTAGTGATACAATGGAAATACAATAGGAAATACGAACAGATTATATATGCATAAGGTTTTTCAGAAGAATAAAACACATAAACCTTTGTTTCCCTTTTCTAGTGGGAGATGTTATTTCCCAAATTTCCAATTTTATCTCCAATTATTTTAAGCAAAAATTTTAGAAAATTATATATATATATATATATATATATATATATATATATATATATATATATATATATATATATATATATATATATATATATATATAGTTTGTGTTTGGAAATATATTCATATCCATCGGTCTACAATATAAAGTTTTCGCATGTTAATTTTTCAGACCCGGAAAGAGATACCTTTAGTCTGGATAATTAATAGTATAATGTATAAATAGTATAATGTATACGTAGTATCTTTTAGTTTGTATAAGCATGATTTCTTTCAACTGTCTTTTCGCAGAGTGCATTTGTATTGAAATTAGTTACTTCATGATTTAAACATAAATAGTTATGAAAATTCTACCCCCCCCCAAAAAAAATTTTTTTTTAAAAAAATTCTACTAATTTATTATCGCAGAACACTAAACAATACACTACAACTATGTATTTTAAACATAATATAACGAAAGTGCAGGCATATTTACATTATAAATTTTAAGATATTTAAGTACAAAATAGTTATGTGAAGAAAGAAAAAAAACCCAACTTTTACCGTGATTTAATAATTTGAAGTTCACATTTTCATGGTTCGTGTCATTTTGTATTCATACATTTTATCGTTCTAATTTATAATAACCATATACCCTTAACTATAACCATATACCCTTGACTATTATAACATACCCTAACTATTACCATATAACCTTAACTATTACCACATACCCTTAACTATTAGCACATACTCTAACTATTACCATATACTCTTAACTATTACCATATACCTTAACTATTACCATATATTCTTAACTATTACCATATACCCTTAACTATTACCATATACCCTTAACTATTACCATATACCCTTAACTATTACCACATACCCTTAACTATTACCATATACTCTTAACTATTACCATATACCCTTAACTATTACCATATACTCTTAACTATTATCATATACCTTAACTATTACCATATATTCTTAACTATTACCATATACCCTTAACTATTACCACATACCCTAACTATTACCACATACCCTTAACTATTACCACATACCCTTAACTATTACCATATACCCTTAACTATTACCATATACCCTTAACTATTACCATATACCCTTAACTATTACCATATACTCTTAACTATTACCATATACTCTTAACTATTACCAACACACACAAAACAAATGTTTGGAAAATAAATAAAACAGGTCAGTGACATACTAGATGATACTCCTCTTCTCATCATTTTCAATCTTTTTTTTATATTTTAATCCTTCGTGCAGATTCGAGCTCCCATTAAAAAAATAATTTCCAAGAAGATTAATCAACTTTACACATGATAGGTCTGAAATGAGTCATGATTTCTAATGTGAATAAAATTATTCTAAGAGGATATAAATAGATGGAAATTTGTTACTTTATTTTATTTGAAAATTTGTCTATTGTTTATCATAGGACAGTTTGGGATTTGAAACGATTTATTGAAACCCATTAATGCACTTTCTCTAAGAACACAAAACTTACTGGTTGAATGTTAAATTGGCAAATAGAATGTAAAACAGAAACAAAATTATTATTATTAAGCTACATAGGGAATGAGATAAAACATGGAACCTCCCCCCCCCCCAAAAAAAAAAAAATAAATAAATAAATAGAAAGAACAACTTTTAAATAAACAGTACAGTCTAACATAGATTTGATATTCATACACTTCAAAAAATAACTTTATTTGAAAGAATATTTAGGAATTAAAGGTATAGATTATACAATTTTGTTTTGAAGTTTTTAACATAAATAGTAAAAACATAGATAAGGGGACTGGTGCAGACAAAAGTAGAGGTCAGAAGTAATCTAGAATGAACACCGTTGGGTATTACCGTAGTAAGTTCTATATATCAGTATCGAATGTAATTATTTACATATGCGATTGGCATTCGCTATGGGCTTTTTAATTTTTTTAAAATTTATTCTTTTTATATATTAACGGTAAAGTTAAATTGAATCGCGTATAAGACAACAAAGAACAAGAAGACATTATAAGGCGAAGGAACTTGGCAGGCCTAGCTGAAGAAAACTGATTAGTTACACAGTTTTGTATTTATCTATAGAACAAGACTTAGACACAAACGACCCTTCAGCCGAGAAAATAAACGGGGATGAAATGAATCGTTGGCATTATCTCGAACACTTGACAATTTCAGGGAGAAATGTTTCATTCATACAATTAGAGTTTTTGGAAGATTTTCTAAAATAAAGTTGAAAGATTATATTCGTTGCAGAAATTCTAAAACTCTAGCCTTATAGTTAAGTAGATGAATGGAAGGGCGCCTAAATAAAAAAAATTAAAAAATTAATAAATAAATACAAAATTAGTATAATCAAGAAAGTGCCTGTAACAGGTGATACACCTCTCCAAATCAAACAATTGTACT
>JAQPZY010001345.1:1865000-1902500 GCA_029931535.1 Margaritifera margaritifera
TGAACCCCAAACAACAAAAAGCAGGCTTCAAGTATTAACTTTTTATAATTAGTTTTCCACATGAATCATGCAAATTGTCAGTGACTGAACTTACATGACCTGTTGCTGTTCGATATTCTGTGTCATCCATACAGTATCGTACACCTGTTACACTCAACGACAAACGGTATACATTTTTAAGAAAAACTATTGATTACATATAGTAATAAAATTGTTTAAGTAGCGATTTTAACTGTTATCACAATCATAATCATGTCTGAAACGATGGAGAAATCAGGCATTGATTAGTGTCGATTGCAAACCGAAATTAAGAGACAATGAAAATTTTGGGTGCCGAAATAGCAAGCTTGCGAACACTCAAGAACTCACGTCTGAATGCATAAATAAACAAAAACATAAACCAAAATTCAAACAACTAAACTCAAAATCATTAAAATCTATTGATTTTATGATGTTACACTCTGAAGTCGGTTGGACCGTTCTGTCATGTTTCTACAGTACCCCCGCCCCCGGAAAATGTATTAACGAAAATAACAATCTCTTAATTTTTGCATGAAAACATTCATTAATTTGACAAAATACACAATTTGACCCATTATATGTACAATCTAAATTTGTAAAAGTCGTGTCCTAAAATTATTGTAAAATTTTGGAACTTCTTTTTATCGATGTAGTAATGAAGCCGTTAATCGCATTGACACAGAATGGAGAAAAAATCCATGCAAATCGAAGGGTTTTGCCTTAAAAATATATAATAAAAAGAAAATCTTCTTTTTTTTTAGTAGATGTAAGGAAATATTTCACTCGTGAAGTGGAAACATTTTGTATTATCACTAATACAATGTTTCTACACTCGTGAAATATTTCCTTACATATACTAAAAAAATGAGATATCCTCTATGTATCTATGTAATATCCTTTTTAACATGTACTATTGCTTATAACTGCCGAATGTTTTCTTTTTTCATTGTTTATAATAATAATAATAATTATAATACTAATAATAATAATAATTCATGAAAAGTGTGAGACCGAACGCAAGTTGACTTGTTCATTCAGAGCTTTTATCTAAAAAAAAGTTTGAAAATTTATGAATACTTATGGCAAATTATACGATGTAAACCATTACAAATCAACGTTACAAAATATACAGAAAATAGATCAAGTATTGAATGAATGATAAGAAAGATATAAGTATCTATCGTAAAATGCGTATTTTTATATTTAACAAAAATATTTTTAGAACAGATGAGAAGACTAATAACATAATGTTTTCCTCTCTATGCACGAAAGGGCCATTCTGTGACTGTTTATTTATTTATTTTAATTTACTTACTTACCTACTTACTTGCTTAGTTATATATTTACTCATCTACTCATTTGCTTTCTTATTTATTTATTTTGGTAAGTTATTTGGTCATCATTCATTGTTTAAAATGACAGATAGATTATTATTGTTACTGTAATTTGTTATGAAGATTGTTTATATTTGTCCATCCCATACCTTCCAGATTTTATTGATTATCTTTTTTGAGTTTCTGTTTAAAGTTGTACGTATAGCATTCGATAACCACATGTTATGTGTAGTATGTAATCCATGGGCATGTACGTACTTATGATAATAAACTATTGAACTGAATGGAATTGTTTACGTTACCTATTTGAAAATATCAAATTTGTACTTGGACTCCTGGAAAAAAGTTTATGTTGATTTAGGTCAGTGCAAACTAATCTCCAGTCATGAAGGTCATTTTCTTCACTAACGTTTGAATGATTTAGAAGTAATACTTCAAAATCGTATAAGACATTCTGTCTTGGCCGTTTTAAAAATAGGGAGTTACACACTTTCCTCAGTACGTATCATTTCACCACCAAAAATTCATTACAATCAAAGATTTGTTTCTGATCTGTCTATTTTTCAAGGTCATAGGACAATCTCACGTAAACTCGCAATTTCTTCCGTTAGATGAATGTTCAAAGTTTAAATTGTTAGACATCTCGAATGTCTGTTTTACCCCGTAGCCAAATACGTTGTCATATGCTGACCTTCCCGATAGAAATTGATAAAGCGGTAAAATCAGCGGGTAAACAGATGAGTATATTCTCTGTGAAGAATAGTTCAAGATCAAGGAAATATCGCATAATTTGTTTTGGTCTCGCGCCAATCTTGTTGACAATATAATTATTTTCTCATAAATTTATTTACAAAACTAATGGATATTTTAACCAGCTTAGATGATACAAAACAATTAACTTTTTAGCTTTAATTTTTGGAGCGAGTTACTAATTGATATAGGTTGATTAAATCAACGAAAGGGTGGATGCTATTGAATATTCAGAGTTCTTATCAGGCATACAATAAAGCACGTTATTCTAACGTTTTGGAATTTTTTAAAACTGAATTTGATAGATTTCTATCGGTCATGCGAGGTTACCCGGCTGGAACAGTGAGTGTTTTATTCATAGCTCTAATGAAACTTTCGGAGATGATTTTCAGCGGGGCTGCAGTATTGAAACTGACAACAATAAATGCATCATGTCCGTTTCATAACACAGAATACTAGTTACCGGAATTACATTCAATTGATTTGGCAATATGGTCTACTGAAGTGGTTTTGTTTTTTCTTCATGAAATCTAAAGCAGTCATCTTGCGTTTCGAAATGTTACAAAGACTACATATTGACCAATTTTGTTAGCCGTGTAACAAACTTATTAAATAAGAAATTCATATTTGAAAAGTACTCAATTGTGCAAAGAATTAAATTTATCTTAAAATTACCAATGGATTTCTATGGTTAATTTGAATGGAATCCTAAACAAAATATATTGTTATCGGTCGAAAGTATCATGGATGAGTGGATCATACATTTAATATACATTGCATTGTTTGATTTTGTTTTCTTCTATGAGAGATTAAAATCAATCAGAATATATGATTGAAGTTTGAATATAGTGTACAGAAAAATACAAATAATATTGCATGAAAACGTATTTTTTTCTCCACGGAAATAAGATAAAGTGTGTGACGTAGGTTTCAATATTTACTAAACCACTTTTCAACCAGTCTAATCAAAAAGTTGTTTCTATTTTCTATGACGTGTCTTTGAAAAAAAGGTAACGTTCGTTCCATTACATAAAATCAGACTATATAAAATGTAATTTGTATAGCTCTTCACTGGTTTGCCTGTTTCAATATTCTGTTAAAAAAATCGTTTGAACTTTCCCCAGAATTTCCGATTAGCATACCAAAACTCTCTCAATTTTTAATATATTTATCATGTACAGCTTTCGTCCTTAATTGTTTGAAAGACATCTTCTAATAATTAATGTCGGCAGAGTTGCAGAGATTATTAACGATAGGAAAATTCCCCTGGTGTTTCCACTACATCGAAACTATCCAGTTCTTCATGTTTTATTTCTTAATTAGAGGAATCGACTTCTTAACCGTGAAGCACAATATAAATATATTTCTTTTTCTTTCTTAATTGCACTAAAATGACTGCTTTAAAACTTCATTTTATATCAATATCATCTAATATCACATATCATGTAGCTTAAAACATATCTTTGTCGTGGCAATAAATAGGAAGACCTGGTAATTTAAATTGTAGGAACTATTCAGCACACACACACACGCGTGTGTGTGTGTGTGTGTGTGTGTGTGTGTGTGTGTGTGTGTGTGTACTGTAAGGTATCAATACAGTAACTGAGCTAATCAGCGGCTAATGCATTTGATTGTAGTCCACTAATAATACAGTGGTTCCCAACCTGTGGACCGCGGACCCCTGGGGGGCCGCGGGCTCATTCCAACGGGTCCGCGAATTCACATAGCTTCGCAGCAAGTATTGCTCCTCCAGCCAGATCTTGCTTTCCTCTGTTATCGCCGCCGCTGCTAGCAAGGCATGTTCGAATTTAGCGCACCAAGCAGGAGCTTAGCGCGCTAAATGTTTGTCCCCGCCACAGCCTAAAAGTACAACTATTAGCATGCGGGGTCCGTGCACTTTTTTTTAGGTTAAAAAGGGGTCCTCATGCTCAAAAAGGTTGGGAACCACTGCACTAATATAAATAATTCAATAGCGTAATGTTTTTCCTAGCATATATACCAATAACAAATAACATTGTTTGTTTTGTAATTGATAATCAATAGTGTTTTTTACGATGTTCCTTCAGATTTGTAGGTTTATGGTACGCAAACATAGGAACTTCTTGAAATATGCCCTTCAGACGTTTGGAAGATTCGATCTGGTGCCAATGTTTCCGAATGATTTGTTGTAAGTTTGGCGGATTGGGGTGGAAAGTAATACCGAAGGGGACGTGTGTGTTATGTATATTATGCAAGATATACTTTATGGTTTTAGATAAATAAAGACAACATGAAGATAAACGCATTAGTATATATGCGCATCAACGTCCTCTTGTTATTGCAAGGAGTCGCTACGAATCTCTTCACATATGATTCAATGAAAGAGGACGAATTCCCAGTTCAGCGCTTAATATTTCTGATGGCTTGGAAATTCCAAACTAATCAAATTTATCTTCAATAATCTTTTATAATTTTTAAATGAATGTACTGAATTGGATTTGAGTGAGGAAGCCAATTTGGGCAGCTAGCGATATTGGAGTCATATTAAATAAGCATTTACGCATCGCTTGACGCTTGTTTGCTGGAGGATTCGAAATTGTGTAAAAATAATGGACCAAAATGCTTCGGACATGAATCCGGTGTTAACAAAATCCCTGTATTTAGTCACTGGCTTTAAAATTCATGAAATTAATGTCAAGATGCGCCGGTATCGACAGAAGTTCTGTCTTGCCCATGATTTAATTACTTCCACTGCAACTTGTTATCCTGCTGAAATCGGCCCAGGGAAAGCCAATCTTTCAAAATCATTGAAAAATTCCCAATCCCAATCATGGCTAAAGGTCGGAACGGCGACGGGGTTTGGGTTAGGTTGTTGCGGTTAATGAATAGACCTATTTCTTTCTAATTTCAGAAATTGGAAGAAGAACTGGGGTCATCCTTTCGAGCGACTATTTCATCCAACGTTTAGCGAAAATACTTGTGCCGTATTCCCCTAGGTGTCGAATGCAATCGCTTTAGTTTCCTTTCCAACGAAAGATAATTTATTTTCCACTGAAGGTATAATCACCGTGATTCTATTCATATGTTTTGCCATTAATTTTACTCCATATCACCAATTTAGGCTCTCCAGTCTTTTCCGTCGTTCTTCAATTACGTAAATCAAATCGCTTTTGTCTCTAAAGAATATTCCTTTCATCGACACCAAACTCTCCACCTCGTGTCCATAGCACTATCGCAATTGCTACAATTGTTCTATTTCTATCTTTCTTTACTTCTGTTTAACTTGGGAAGAAAAGAGAAAGGAAGACAAATTGTAAAATAACAATAAGCGAAATAACATAAAAGTGACATTGAAAAATTCAACAATTGACTTTCTTCCAGTTGTATATGAAACGCACGTCAAGAACTCAACAACCTACCACTTAGTAAACATGTATCAGGAAGAAAGATCTTGAGAGGGAGACAACTAATCTATAAGAATATTGCTTGATCAAACAGATTGCAAACCTACGATTCACGAAAAAAAAAAAAACGCTAAAAGGCGGACAAACTTTATCATATCAGGAAAGAAAATAAAGCCGATGAACGGTTCGAGAAATGGATCACTAATTCAAATGTTACTATATTTACATATTTATTTCTTATTCTTCTTATTGCTCTTGTGACGCCATTTTATTACAGGTGTAAGTTGGACGAGTTATGCAATATGTTCAATGTACGAACATGTATTTTTACGTTGCTGTATTTTTACTCTTCTTCATGTTGCTGTAATAAATTTGGTATATACATAATTGCCAATAATAACTTTTCTAAATATAACATGAAGTAATAAATATGAGTCTGGAATTTCCGTGTGACAAGGCAGTTAGTGTGGTAAAAAGATAAATTTAAATTAAAAGATGACAATATAGACAAATATTTTTCACATAGCCATTGCAATATTATGGTTTGGATTGTGTCGCTGTTATCTCATATATGTTCTTAATAGATATGTAGATTATATAGATTATTATAGTAGATATACTAAAGTACTTATTATCTATACATGTGGAGGTGAATATGAAGTATTGACTATATGCTTTGAAAAAGTCTCCGTGCAGACTCATACCCCATCAAGGAAGCTTTCCACAATCTCTCCGTCCCGCATTTAGACCTAACAATCAGTGTGAAAAATTTTGCACGACTTGTTGAATAACAGAGATAAGCTTGTATAGAGATATAACACTAGACATCAGTATGTCTGGATTTTTCTCTTGTGCAAAAAGTACAGCAACAATTGTTCCTGTCAACTGTACGCTCACTAGAATATTGGTGTATTCCCTGATTGGGAGAGGTATTTCTAAGTTGCATTACATGGTTACCGATCCATCTTGTTTTATTAGGAACACGTTAAAACCAATAAAGTACGTATAAACTTGTTTACTGCTCGAATCTGCAAATATAATGAAAATCCAGAGTTCTGAAATGATATTACATTCAATCTAAACGACCTTCGTATGGATTTAAAATAATTTCCAAATCAAAGATATGAATACAAATAAAGTAAAAAAAGATTTTTATTAAATCATGAAACAAGGAGAGATGAACCTTTTTGATTAAAGAGGTATGTGATCCGGTTGTCAATGGAAATCTAGAGGTATGTGATCCGGTTGTCAATGGAAATCTAGAGATATGTGATCCGGTTGTCAATGGAAATCTAGAGGTATGTGATCCGGTTGTCAATGGAAATCTAGAGGTATGTGATCCGGTTGTCAATGGAAATCTAGAGATATGTGATCCGGTTGTCAATGGAAATCTAGAGATATGTGATCCGGTTGTCAATGGAAATCTAGAGGTATGTGATCCGGTTGTCAATGGAAATCTAGAGGTATGTGATCCAGTTGTCAATGGAAATCTAGAGATATGTGATCCGGTTGTCAATGGAAATCTAGAGGTGCATGATCCAGTTGTCAATGGAAATCTAGAGGTATGTGATCCGGTTGTCAATGGAAATCTAGAGGTGCGTGATCCTGTTGTCAATGGAAATCTAGAGGTATGTGATCCGGTTGTCAATGGAAATGTAGAGGTATGTGATCCGGTTGTCAATGGAAATCTAGAGGTGCGTGATCCTGTTGTCAATGGAAATCTAGAGGTATGTGATCCGGTTGTCAATGGAAATCTAGATATGTCTACCTCTGACTCAGTATTTGGCGGGTAATCAATATTTCATGCCTCGATTTCAAATTTTCAGAAGAGCCTTTAAAGTGAATCTCCTGTAATTATGGTTTGTCTCAAGGAAACGTTCGATGGCTAAAGGTGCCTGTGAAGAATAAATGATATGATTCTAAAATGGAAGGATCAAACATTGCAAGTTTTGTACGCATCGCACGAAAACTTAGAAATGTGTAGTTAGGAATAATAATGACTTTTGTATACTCTTCCTTCCAGGTTTAGCACACGTAGAAGAATCATAGACGAATAAATATTGCTTAGACCCTCTGAGTTAGAAGCAAGGATGCCTCCGTCAAAATTTTAAAGACTTTTTGTATACATAATAGTGTAGATAAGGTATAAATAATGTGATTGCCATTTCTCATTTTGTCGCTGCATAAAGTTTTTACGCTCTGTAAAATTGAAGGATATCATGCCTTATTTATTTGCTTTTCATTTTGTAATAAAAAAAATGTAAATTGTGCAATGTAAAAACAAATCAAGCATGAATTTGCATCATCATCATCATCATCATCATCATCATCATCAACAAGAACAAGAACAAGAGCAAATGAATTATCATTTCAAAATTTTAAAAAAATTTCAACGTATCATTTTTTTTTTTTTTTTTTTTTTTACAGATTACAATGTCCCCCAATATCTGCATGACTTACGTCTGGATGCGGCGGGAGACCTAATCCTAATATTTTGAGACAGAACCAACCCTTTCTAAAGCAACCATAGTACATACATTCTAATTTATCCAACAGTTTTCTTTCATCATTCGATTGATATTATTGTTCTAATGAAAGAACGGACATGTATGCCAAGTTTCGACATGCACCTCTTTTTCACACCATCAAATGCAATCAGTTACTTATCTTAAATTGATATGAATTAAAAAAAATGCTATGAAAAAAAAAATCACATTTTACAGCAAATGATTTTAATTTACATTTTTTTACTGTTAGCAAATTGTTATGTTACATGCACTGCAAATATGAAAATTTCAAGAACGCAAAAATATGTCTTAAGAATAAATTTAAAAAAGATGACAGGGGTCCATTTTTAAATTTTGTTAACTAGACACGTACACTTATCAGCCTTCAACACATAAACCTCACCTCATCATGCAACGTCAGTAGCAGCAAATATCAATTAAAGAAGAGAGGAGGAGGAGGAGGAGAAAAATAATATATGGTTGAGTTACCAATGCGACGACTTGATCGAATCTAGCACTCATATGTCATATCTTAATTCTGGTTACTTCTACGAAAGCACTGGGCTTGGAAAGTCCGAACATATGCTTGAATACATTAATCAAGGTAATTTATATATTTTCGAATATGTTTTTATATAATCTTAATTACAATCAACATGGGGCAAACAAACATTCCACAAAGTTTCGCTTTTCCCATGTGAATAAATAACGACCAGGTTACGGCTTGATCGAGCCTCTTGCAAGATAGGGCCATTTTTCTAATTCAACCCATATGTTTGAAAACATTAATCAAAACTAGGCTTGTCCACCAGTCCCGGGCTTCATTGATGGAAACGAACCTCCTCGACTGCCGGCAACCATTCTGATTTATGGATGGGTTCCCTTGCCCATATTTGAAGATGGTATTTTTGGACAGGTCTGGATGATAACAGAGGAGGTGGTTACGGTTGATGCCTTTCGAAATCGTTGCTAATTTGACGAATTAAAATAGTTTGACGGTGACCGCATGCAGTGATAAAGACAGTATAATGGGTGTATTGTAATGATAAAACCAGTCATGGAGGTCAGAGGTTATAGTTAAATTGGATTTTGTGATTATAGAGTTCATTAAAGAAATACATTTTGACTTTTTGTCTGCCACTGTTGTTCACATGCTGGCCTACCGGTATATTATAGACAGCAACTACAAATTAGGAGTATAACTTCTTCAATGGTACATCTTTTGAACGAACGATAACCCATTTGCGCGAGAGAACAGAATGCTCAATAAAGCCACAAGTATGTTTCTTATTTTGTTAAAAAAAATGTACTCATTTCCAAATTTATTCTTTCCCATTTCTTGCTGCTATTGCATCTCTCCAGACTAGATAATCCAACGTGTAGTACACCTCATCCCACAGAAAACCCACCAAATAAAACACTTTTCCATTTGTGTCTTTATTTAAGAACTCATAATTCCTTATTTTACATAGAAAAGGTTTTTCACTTTAGCTCACATCTGAAAGGAGTTGCTGATAGAGCTCATACTAATTGTATTACTTTACAAATTTGAGAACAGCTAAAGTATGGCTTATAAACCGGATAATCTTGTATGAAATTATCTAATTCAATATGTCGCCATATGTTGTACATTTGAAAAGTTTCATTTTTCGCTAACCGATGTAGATCTTTTTTTTTTTCATTGATTGCAACTTAATCTGTAAACTTGTGTAATCTATAATATGGCGTTTTAGGGAAAATATTTAAATGGATAACAATTATTCGAATTTGAGCTGAAATTATGTTTTATGATGATAAATATTAAAGTCCGATGCTACACTTATAAAGGGAATGGGGTTGCACCCTTTTTCAGTCATATTTTGGCTTTCGTCAAGAAAACATCTCGCTATTGTGATTGGCTGTAAGACATTGGAAATTACATGACACATTGACAGGTGATGCTTAAATCTAACTGACCACCTGCCAGTGATAATTGACTACATAAAACTAATTACCCTGCTATTAATACACCATGAGACTGACATTTTAGCTGTTTTCTTATTGCACTTTGTTTGATACGGTTAGATAGGTAAGTTCAACTTAATCGACCAATCATAATTCATATTTAGCATTTGCTGCCCACCTCTACAACTTAATCGACCAATCATAATTAGTATATGTAGCATCTGCTTCCCACCCCTACAAGAGACATATCGGTTTTTAACTTCTACTTTTAATCCAAATCAGCAAAGTCCGGTATGAGCAACAAGAACCTTCTAGCACATATCACTTGCTTCACCCATCTGTAGATACAGTTCTTTTCACAAAGCCGACGATCCCTTTCAATTTGTAGCAACTCTGATCATACCCGCAACCATATATATATGGTAGGAAAGAGAAGAGGGCGTGATATTAGAAGATCCTAACGTTCCTTCTTTGGACAGCATTGAATTGTTGGCTCGTACCCTAAGAAACTGCTACAATGCACTCAGTACCATGCATTATTTGCTAAATATGCATATTAAGCAACGGAAACGCTATCCAGTCATTTCTTTGATTATATTATGTGCCTCTTCGATGGTGCACCAGGAATAAAGGAGACATATAAAATCCTGGAAAGAAAATGCCCGGATGGAAAAGAAATGCCTAACTACGAACGAGTTCATATCCAGTGCTCCATCATGTGCCATGTTTTTATTTTTTATTTTATTTTTTTCTTCTTCTGATTTAACAAGTCAGCCACGCTGAAAGAGCTCAGACCTTTGACCTGACATAGGCAATTTATAGACTGAAGACGAGATTGTACTCACAAAGATTTTCGTGGAACAAATTGTTTCGTACATGCAAGCTTCATAGATTTATCATTAGAAGTAAATGCTAATTGTTTCCAAAGGATTTTGTAGTCTGGCTAGCTGTACTTTACAAGAGCTGCAGCTTCCTTCAACGTTTAATTTACGTTGATCAATGTATATTTCTCACGTGATGCAAATGCACCTAATTAAACTTTGATTAATATCTGAAGTTTCAGACAAGGAAATATTTCAGTTCCCAATAAAATTCTCAAACATTCTTGGAATAAATCCGTCGCGGTACATATTCACTAGTTTCTACTATTCACACCGCTCAACAGAATTCGGCATCTTGCTGGGAAAAATGCTTTAGGTTCTGCTCCCGAGTGCCGCATTTTTGCACAGGGTTAAACATTTGAAAGAAAAACGTATGCACCCTGAAAAGGTTAATTTTCCCCGATGGTAATCCTTGTTATGAATAGAGAAATGTGTATATGCTAACGAATGTTTAAAGAACATACACTTTTATTTATTTTAATATCTGCATGATGAGGTTTATTTGGGTTTGAGAGTACCATGCTAGGCTTTACTTCTGACATGCATCTCTCAGAAGATTTCTATCTCTGCATGGCTATTTTCACTTCCTGGACTTCAGACATGCATCCCATAGAAGATTGCTAGCTCTGCAAGGCTATTTTCACTTCCGGGACTTCAGACATGCATCTAATAGAAGATTGCTAGCTCTGCATGGCTATTTGCACTTCCGGGACTTCAGACATGCATCCCATAGAAGATTGCTAGCTCTGCAAGGCTATTTTCACTTCCTGGACTTCAGACATGCATCCCATAGAAGATTGCTAGCTCTGCATGGCTATTTTCACTTCCTGGACTTCAGACATGCATCTAATAGAAGATTGCTAGCTCTGCATGGCTATTTTCACTTCCGGGACTTCAGACATGCATCCCATAGAAGATTGCTAGCTCTGCATGGCTATTTGCACTTCCTGGACTTCAGACATGCATCCCATAGAAGATTGCTAGCTCTGCAAGGCTATTTTCACTTCCGGGACTTCAGACATGCATCTAATAGAAGATTGCTAGCTCTGCATGGCTATTTTCACTTCATGGACTTCAGAGGTAAATTATGAAAAAGTGCCTATAACTGTTTTTTATAGAGTTTTTTTATATTTTAATTTTGTTTTCATAAATTCACATTCAGAAAATAGTAATGCATACGCTGTGAAAATTCATTTCTGTACTTCATGACAGGCAAAGTTAGTGTACTTTGTACTATTTCGAGTACATTTCCACAGCACACAAAATCATTGTTATCAGCTGCCTGTTTCAGACAACACATAGTTTTCCTAACAGTGATCAGAATTAAATGTTAATCCAAGCTGGTGAAAACATGTAAATGAATGTTAACTGTCTCTTCAATGTTAGAGCTATAGAGTAAACAGCTCCGCCCAGTGCCTTGCCCACTTTCCACGGTGCTCAAAATACTGTGGAGCGAAACCTTACAAATTTGTTGAATTATTGTCCATCTGCCATCAAGTATTGCCGAGGTAACTAAAAGCAAATATATATTTAAATGACTTCTTGTCAAAAACACCTCAGCAATTCAACAGACACAAAATCTGAGAAAACGGTATCTTTGTATTCAGTTCTGCTACGTATGTTCAAATGATGTCCGCTACGTATGTACAAAATAGTACAGGCCTGCTACATATGTAAAAAATAGTACAGGCCTGCTACGTATGTACAAAATAGTACAGGCCTGCTACATATGTACAAAATAGTACAGGCCTGCTACATATGTACAAAATAGTACAGGCCTGCTACATATGTACAAAATAGTACAGGCCTGCTACGTATGTACAAAATAGTACAGGCCTGCTACGTATGTACAAAATAGTACAGGCCTGCTACGTATGTACAAAATAGTACAGGCCTGCTACGTATGTACAAAATAGTACAGGCCTGCTACATATGTACAAAATAGTACAGGCCTGCTACATATGTAAAAACAATATGTCCGCCGTTACCAAAAACGATTTATCCAAAATCGTTTAATAGAATTTCACAAAACGACTTATCCAAAATAGTTAAATAGAATTTAACAAACTTTAACATAAACCACCCCTTAATGAAACCTTCTCTATTTGCACATATTTAAGGTAAGGAACATTATTCTCTCTGGCAAACTACGAGGTGTATTAGAGCTGGTGTACCCCAAGGATCCGTTTTAGGTTCCTTACTTTTTTTAATATACATAAATGATATTGTACTTGATATACACTCCAGTATAAGTTTTTTTGCAGATGATACAAGTCTCTTTCTAATCGTAGACAATCCCGTCGTAACAGCTCATAGCCTCAACTCTGACTTGGAAAAATGTCTCAGTGGCAAATAATTGGCATGTATCTTTCAACCCTTCTAAAACTGAATCCCTGACAATTTCTAGGAGAATTAATAAACCCTTCCATCCACCACTATATATGATCAGACATAGAATTAAGGAAATTGATGCGCACAAACATCTTGGTGTATTTCTCTCAAATGACTACTCACGGCACAAACAAATAGACTATATAAAGGAAAAGGTATGGTCAAGAATTAATGTAATGCGTAAACTCAAATTCCAATTTGACAGAAAATCTTTAACAATTTTATTTACATCTTTTATACGACCTATTCTGGAATATAGTAATGTGGTTTGGGACAACTGCACATTACTCGAGAAAAGAGAACTCGAAAAAATACAAAATCAGGCAGCCAGAATTGTGACTGGTGCGACAAAATTAGTATCTATTGAAGTGCTACATCGAGAAATAGGATCGGAAAGTCTTTAATCCAGATGACAAAAACACAAACTTACACTCTTGTATAAAATGACAACTGGTTCAAGCCCTCCCAATGTCACATATCTGATTCCACAATTCGTTAGTGATATTAGTCGCCATAACTTACGTAATGTAAACAATGTCCAATTAGTACAAGCAAGAACAAGTCTTTTTTTATTATAACTCGTTTCTTCCTTCGGTCATTCGAGAATGGAATACATTATCTATTGAGACTCGTGAAATTGACTTCATTAACAACTTGAAAAGCATATTAAATAATCACAATACTCATGTTCCCAGACACTTTTATTGGGGCAGAAGGAAATTTCGAATTCTTCATGCCCGACTTTTAAAAAATTGCAGTTTACTCAATGAACATTTATTTACAAAGAATATAATAGGATCACCTCTGTGTAGATGTGGATCTGTAGAAAGTACACAAAATTTCTTTTTTTCTTGCGTTTATAACCAAGAACAACGCATAGAACTGTTTTAATCTCTCGTATCATATGGTAATTTAACATTAAATACCTTCTAGTATGGTGATACAACGCTTCCGTATGAAGTAAACATTAGTGTTTTCGATGCCATTCAATAATTTATTGAAAAGTCAAATAGATTTACTTAAGTGCGCAATTACTATTACTAACATGATGCACTTCTGCGGGTCACGACAGCTGCAAACATAAATTTTCACTATTTTTCCAGATGATTCGCTATCGCCTCCGCAACGACTCGCTCTAGAAGGAAGTACTGTTCACTTTTAATCTCGCATTTTGTTCCTTGTTATTTATTTATTTATTTTTGTTCCTCCCCTTTCTTTCCTCCCTATTTTCTCAACTTTCTACAAAATGTTTGACAGATTTTAATTAACAATTTCTCCTATAAACTGCTTTCTCTTTTACTATCCTTGTCTCTCACCTACTCCCTCGTTGTTCGTCCTCTTGCTTCATGTACATTGGCTAAATTCTAATGTTTAACCAAGAGATTTTTTTACTTTGGCTGTTCAATAATTTTACTTTTTTGTCATCAAACTTAATATCGTCCACCATATATTTATATATTTTTACAATTTTTTTATCATAAAAGAAGAAGAACATTATAAGCCATTGGTTTTCGTTCTAATCCTTTACCTTCTATACTGTATTTCTTGTAATCACCAATTACAAATTTATGGAATAAAATATGTTTAAACAAAACTAGAACGGAATACACAACTGAAGAATCATAGGCAATGCCTGGGGGTCAAATTCTTTCACGAGTGTTTCGAGAAACATGCTAACTTTGTAAATTACTTGAGTGTTATGGTAATTGTTAAGCAACTAATTTGTAAATTTACTTGAGTGTTATGGTAATTGTTAAGCAACTAATCAGCTTATCCACTAATTTTAAAGCATGTCCCCTCACAAAACTGAGTTTAAAACCGTTATTTGAAAGCCTGCATCGAGCAGGTTTAGAAAGTTTGAAAATATACTAAACTGGCGTATGCAAAATGATGTTAAGTGTGATTGGACCATGTATCGCCTCAGTATTTACTCAGATTTTGTTTGCTATCTGCATTCCACGGCCACGAAAGAGGATTTGTTAAACAATAACAGGGTACACCCGAATGTGAGATTCCATGAATCGAAAACAGGCAGTGCTGATTTATACCGGACCGTATTTCTGGTCACATGTACCAAAACGCACGCGAGCGCACACAACACAAACTATTACAGCTCTTTCCATAAAGTTTTATCAATTTTCTGATGTTTCATTTCGGTGGTAGTTTTGTTGTCACTAATACAAGTGATGTGCATTCGTTGATTACGTGTAAACATAGTTACCACTTACATATCCCAGTCTTTGCATATCTAAGACCTGTCTTTGAAATTCATCAAATGACTGTTACAACTTTTGGATTACCAATTAATGACACAGAACGTGCTTGTTCTGTTAGGCAAGCATAATGATGACTTTTTTTGTTTGTTTGTTTTGGAGGTTACATAGATCTACATGTAACCTGTTTATATGCATTACACGGAATTAATGTCATTCTAAAGTAAAGGTTAAAAGAAACGTGTGATACATTTTAAGAACGAACCTTTTGAAAACCCAGAAGAAATTATGAATTGTGAAGTATTTGTTTATTACAAGGTTTATTTCAGCCAGTAGTCATTGAGCGTTTCCATGGCTGTCAATGCATATGCTACGCTCGTGTCTTGAAGCTCCGTCAATAGGAACACCCTCGTTCTTTTCCGTCAAGTCGAAAAAGAAGCATCGGATGCAATTGCCGACATTGAGAACTATATTCTGAACTACTTTTGTTTACATGACACAATATGGCGGCGGAAGGTGACAAAGTCACAATCGAATTATTATCGGCCTTTCTCTCGCAACATACGCGGTGCACTCCGTCGGAGTCGAATCACCAAAAACCCATTAAATTTATGTGTATCCCTACAAGTATTTCCAGGTTATTTCTCTACTTGACGGAAATTGACAAGCGATGTTCCGATTGGAATCTCTGTATGCACTTCAACATCAGTGGTTAAGTTACAGCAGGCACTTATGTTCACGATTGAAGTTAGTCATTACACGATTACATCCAGTCATTAAATATAATGATGTCTTGATTAGCTGAAGTAAACTTTTAGAATCCACGTTGAAGGCTGAAAAGGCTTATTTAAACAAGACTTATTGAAACATGGAAGCTAAATTTAAATGAAACGGTTCGTAATCACCCATATTCGCGACTTACACTGTAATAAAAAATAAAAATAATTCCAGCAGGAATTTTAAAAAAAAATCATCCTTCAAGCTATAATATGTAATGTGTAATAAGCTGCGCATTTATCTAACTTAACTTTCTTACATTCAGAATTACCTTTAATTTATAGTTCGGTTAGTCAGATAACAGAAAGTGTGCCAATTTATGGCCAATCAAATTTTTAGATGTCTGAAAAACGAATGCATTTTATTGATTCACCAACCTAAACACAGAGAACTATTCAACAGCTGTCCGTCTTTATTTGATCTGTTTTGAAAAAAAAGACAAGAAATTAAGATGTGGTGTTTCACCTTAAATATTGCCAAAAATGTTAATCTTTCCTGACATACGGTGAATGCCATAAAATGATTGAGTAAAACGATAAAGAGCTTCCTCTTTGATGATTATCCATAAGGCTTATTTCTATATGCCATTTAAATCAATTTACCAATAGAAGTAAAACTGAGCTGTGTCCAGGTTAATACGTGAATATCTTAATGACATTACTAAGAATTTTAAAAATCTCTCAAAAAGCACAGCCCTTTTGGTTTTGAAACATTTAACCGAAAATCAAATATAAGCCCAAAAAATGACAAAATGATTATAGTTTACCCCTTTAAAGTTCGTATATTGTTCTGAGAATTAATTATTATATTCTCTAATAGAGAGAATACACATTTATATCACTAAATTCTGCGAGTTCATTGTTCTTGTCACTGTTCAGTTAAGACAGTGAAGATAATTGTTTTTGTTTTCAATAATTTCTCACATTATCGAGTTTAACATATAAAGATATTATAGGTTAGATTAAAGTAGTTTTTATTACAATTTTGTCCTAAAGTAAGGTTGCCATGAACTGCCGCGGATTACAAATGAGGTTTCACTAATTTGAAGTTTTGATGTCCGATATTCTCTCTGTCTTTTTTTCTTTGACGTTCTGATGTATATTGTTTTACTGAGACAAAGGAAAAAACGATGAATACAAATGTGAAATTATGTGAAAGATTTTTTTAAATAAAAAAAATGTATTGTAAAAAGAAACTTTTGAAGATTCCTAGTTTAATGTTTGTATAGAATATAGTAGCAGAATTATAGTGTTCATAATTATGATTTTAAAATGAAAGGGCAGAAGATAATTAGAAGATAATTAGAAAATAATTAAAAGATAATTCTTATGGAGGAGAGACACAAAAGTCAGAAGCAACGAATTACAATTTCGTCAACGTGAAATTTGGAGACTTTTCTACACGTCGTTGATATCTAGCTATTATAATATCTCAAGCGAATAGGAAATACCAGGTTGAAAATCCAAAATTTAAAAAAAAATTGTTTTTAATTTAAACTTTGGATAAGTTAATCGTTATCACTTCTTTAATTCACTTCTCCTATGCAAATAAAACACGAAACGGTATCACTGCTTAGAATTTCCCCTTACTACAAATAAACAAGAAAAAATCAAATAAGATGCTTAGCTATCACTCAGTCGAAACACCTCGTGGATTTTCAACAAAAAATCCATCTCTGATATACTTCGATGGAGTGATACAGTGTAAAAAGGGGCCTGGGGGAAATCGCCGGAAAACGGCAGATGACTCAGTCACAGGATAAAGTACGCTAGGCAAAATAGAACCATATCAAAAGCATTCTGATATCTTTATGGAATTATTTGCACAAGTTCAGTAAAGAATGTTCTCTACTGAGTTCATACTTGAAAAAAAAACATAAACTTAGGAATGTTTCGGCCAAAAAAAGCCTCCTCAGTCGAGTCGCCCGTAATGAACCCTTATGATGGTATGTGATATGCACATGACGTCATTTCGTACACAAGGCACAAGCATATGCAGTGGCTGTTACTGTGGTATTTCTAAATTTTTTTTTCCAATCATTGGCGGAAATGCCAGAGAGTGTTCCGATTGACCATTACTACGTAAAAATTAACTCCCCCCAAACTACAAATAAAACAAGAAAAGGCTTATCTATAAATATCTAACACAGCAGTTGGTATAAACAGGAAAAACAAAAGAGAAAGTCTTCTATGACAATGGCATTGATGGGATTTGTTGTGAAAAGGTTGCAACTCACAATTCAAGTCATTCGTTGGGAAAATGTTACTGCTTGCTACTCATTATATAATTTCATATTGTAACATAAATTAATGCAACTAAGTAAACAGTAAAAACTAACAACTCTTCCTACTTTTATTTCGGGTTAATTACAACGGAACGCAAGTTTATCAGATACGTACACGTTCTCAACTAATATGATAACAAAATGGTTGATTTCCGTTTACATGAAAGAGAAATTACCAACAATAGGTTAAGTGGGCTATCAACAAACGTAGCATTTCTTTTGTAGCAAATTCTTGGCTCCTTTTGAAAAGAATGGCTTCTTGCCATGAGACCTTGCATAGCTGGCTATTAGGAGTGTCTTGATCAGATAAAACATTATATCTTTACAAATGCTGTGGTCTTTTGGTCAGTGCAAATAAAATGAAACGGCTTTAGTTTGCTTTGCCGATGAGTTACCAAGCAATTCGCATGCCAACGAAAATAATGGAAGTATCGAATGCACGGGAATGTCAGTAGTAGAAGGGGATGATAAATTTGAACAACCCATATGTAGTTTATGAGGCCATATGTGAAAATGTCAAAGATTACTTGACCATCATATTAATTTTTTTAAGAACACTGCTTTTGTATTTATACTAGAAGTTTTGCTAGAATTGCCAGTACTGGCTTTACTCTTATTCATAACCCATCCAGGTTTTGTAAGGTCTGCTATTTTCAATCAAGACAAAATCGAGTAACAGGATTCTTACCGAAAGAAGTGGGCATCTGCTCTTTAAATGTCTTTATGGGTGAATTATTGGAATAATATATAGATATACACTGCTATGCTCAAGCAGACAAAACCAGAATTTTCTCAGGGAACAGATAGGTATATGTCAATACCGAAGGGAAAGTACATATGAGAGATTGTGTTAAGTGCACATACATTCAATTCTCGCAACAAGAGGTTTCTCGTCAAACAAAATACTTTTCACTGCTGTTCAACATACATAAAACATATCCTCTGAGCAAAATACGTACTTTGGTTTGCAAGTTCAGATCCTGTGACAGACTAAAATATTAATGTGTACAGGAGTTGTTTCCAAGCACAATACGATGTCAGTCCCATATTATTTCTAATCATGTACTTATAAAACATTTATTGTGCATTATGCAAAAGAATTTCAATCTAAAGCCCGCAGGTCCGAAATTCTAATGTAACTCATACAACATATTGATATAATAACACACTAAAGTGTGTGTGTGTGTGTGTGTGTGTGTGTTTTAAAAGGTTTAGTGTTATGAATAAAGATTTTGTGATTTCAAACAATAATCTTAAAGAATTGTGTCATTGTTAACATTCAAAAGTGAGACTGAGCAAAGTACGGGTTTTAGATGATAGTTTATTATTATATGTGAAACTACAAACTAATCACTGCATCTCAGGGGTCTGGGATTTCTAGACTATCAGCTTTGTGAATTACGTCATGGTTGTACGAATGATGTCACTGATTATCCAGCAAAGTAAAATCCACGATATACTGTCAGAAGTTTTCACGCCCTTGTGAGGTCATGATTCTTCCTATGGCGCAGTGCCAAAGAAAATAATATTTTTCGCTTTTTTCGAACAATTTTTGTAAGTGTGTTAGGATGTGGATAACGGTCTTGTGATAGAGGATCTGAGGAAAAATGTATATCTCCACAATGGCGATAAAAGTGGTATTGCCACTGTTGCGATATCACCGCTGGAACTACTTTCTATTCCCATTTACACAATATACCTTCCTCATATAGTCATATGGGGGCGATATTTCCATACTTAGACCTAATTCAGTTTTCTTCTCTCTCTCTCTCTCTCTCTCTCTCTCTCTCTCTCTCTCTCTCTCTCTCTCTCTTCATACGCATGAACAGATCTTAAAAATATGCCACACTGTACATTTATGTAAGTAGTTAGGTGACTTACAAGACTGTCTAAGAACAAACTCCAGACAACAACAAGTGGGTTTTAAGTATTAGCTTATTCAAAATCGTTTTCGACATGACTCATGCAAATTGTAATTGACTTATTTAAAGTCGTTTTCCACATGACTCATGCAAATTGTAATTGACCGAGCTTATATGACCTGTTTCTATTCTACATTCAGTGTCAGCCATACCTATACGACAAACGGTGATCGTTTTTAGGGTAAACTGTGGATTAAATATAATATTAAAACATGTTCGTTTACATATTATTAATATCATTACATTCATCATCGTCATTTCATGTTTGAAAACGATAGAAACTCAACACACATCGTCATCATTTTATGTTTGTAAACGATGGAAACTCATCACATTCAGCGTCATCAATTTATGTTGAAAACGATGGAAACTCGTCACATTCATCGTCATTTTATATTTGAAAACTATGGAACTCATCACACATAGTCATCATTTTATGTTTGAAAACGATGGAAACTCATCACATTCATCCTCATCAATTTATGTTTGAAAGCGATGGAAACTCATCACACATCGTCATTATTTTATGTTTGAAAACGATGGAAACTCATCACATTCATCGTCATTATTTTATGTTTGGAAACTCATCACACATCGTCATTATTTTATGTTTGAAAACGATGGAAACTCATCATACATCGTCATCAATTTATGTTTGAAAGCGATCGAAACTCATCACATTCATCGTCATTATTTTATGTTTGAAAACGATGGAAATTCGGGAATGGATGAGCGTTGATTGCAAACCAAAATGAAATGACTATCAAAATTTGGGTACAGTGTCTGTTACTTAGTGTTATATTTGTACGAAAAAAAGTCATTACTTTGACAAAATAAAATTTTTACAAAAAATTGATAATTTGACAAAACGCAAAATTGTAAGCATTATATGTAGGATATACAATCGAATACACTCACTGTTATATTTATAGTCATCGTTATGATACCATTTGTGATGTCATGAGGTGTTATTATACCTGTTACATATATAAAAAAAATTATGATATAGATATATTAACGTATATAAGACAGAAGTCAGGTGATAAAGGTTGATAAGACACATACATGTTATATTATGTTGGAAGGAAAAGAATATTGTTAGGTACAAATAATTACAATTGACTAAAATGTTACACAGGTAATGACACTATATTTGCAGATTAAAATATATTACTCTCCTTTTGGTATAATATAAAAACACTTCAAGTGTGAATGTCACCCTGGTAAGCTTGACTATGGATGCTAATACTAATACTAATACTAATACTATTAATCTCTTAAAATTTGTGCAAACTAAGGCTTTATATAGTCCTTACAGCAAGAAATATTCTCAGGGAAAGAGACAGAAGCGCAATTTAAATCTGCCTGGAAAGAGAGAGAGAGAGAGAGAGAGAGGATTCGTCTCATTTATTTCATATATTACATTTTTATAATTTGAATCGGCATGTTGTTCTACAATTGACACTTTCCTTCAAATAGTAAAATCAGGTATTCCCTAATATTATCGTTGTCATAATTTGCTATTTATTTAAGTCATCGCAATATGCAAGTAAAAGTAAAACCCATTAAAAAGTACAGGCAATTAATTGTCACCGGTAACAATCTAAATTAATTTAAATTAGATCACTTTATACAAGAATTGCCAAAGAATAAATGTTATATGGTCAAACGAAAATTGAAGAAGAATATCCTGAACTAATGCCGAGACTGCACAATAAAATGAGGCAAACTTCACCAAGAGTCAGTCCGCACTTGACTGTAGTCATGGAAAGTTGCCCATTACTATTATCTGATTTGCTGTTTTGATCTAAGATTATACCTGACACAGTGATTGACTGCTGAAGCTTGATATGTGATTGATAACCAATGAATTCTATCTGGCTGTACACGGAGGTCAATTAGCCTTCAACTTCCATGTACCATAAGCCATAAGATCATTCAGTTAGTGTTCGGTTCTTCACACATTATTTGACATAAGAAACATCCACTGCTTGACCAATCACAGATCCTGTGTAACACACAGTACCTACCATTTCTAGCTCATAATATCGGTTGGGACTTCAATCTTTAAAGTGATAGATCTGAAAGCGCACCTTATACCAATTTGAAAGCAAGAATAAGATATGGGCCGTTAGACTACATATAAATTGTTAAGAAATTGTTTTATAAACACTAAAATCTGTGTGTGTGTGTGTGTGTGTGTGTGTGTGTGTGTGTGTGATAAAGTGTAGAGTTTGATCGTTCGCCACGTTCTGACATAACATTTAGCAACGCCATATTGTAACGTCACAGTATGAAACTCGTCGAATAATACACACACACACACACACACACACACACAATTTGCACTTGCTGCAAGCAGCTTGTAGCATATAATATTATCAACTCGTTTTATAAATATCATATTAAATGAATATCCTTGTAATATTCTCTTTTGAAGTGACCATTATATATTTTATTTATTGTATATGTAAATATGTCTAACTGCACAATTGTCTCATAATAGTCAACACGATTAATCTTAAATGATTGGCTCTCCATGCAAACTTGTATAGTTTTCATCTCCTCTTTGTAGATCCTTTACAGTCAACAAATAAACATAAATAAATAAGCCGTCGATTGTCGTCCTGATTCCCCTTACTGACCATGTGACATACAAAAACACAACGGTACAAAGTCTAAGTTCAATGCTAAATAATACACTTCTTACGATGAAATGTAAATATTGAAAATAAACATTCATCTTTTTGTTTGATAATAAGTATCATTCTTTAGAAAAACATTTTCTGTTGCATTGGAATTGGTTTCGTTAGTCTTTGGGAAGGAGTAAACTCCATAGAAAATATCAGCACTTCCATGTTTAGATTCTGTCGGAAATATCCTTCAAAGATTTTAAATTTATCAATGTTTTTTTTTTGTTTGAACATGCAACTGACACTACATTACAAAAAAACAGGTGAATATAGGCCTTGAATTATGAGCTATCTTGTACTTTGATATTAACGGCATACACATATATGTGTAAACTTTCTTTGTGTATCACTTTTGTGTATTACTGATGTGTATCAGCGTCTAGTATATCTTAAAGGGCTTTAACATTTTTGATAAAAAATGAAGACAATTTATGACTCCACAAAAACAAACATCGAGTGATTTATAATCGTTTCCTTTCTTTCTCTGGCGTTTTTTTTTATACAATAATAGCTGTTTATTTCAATAGAGAACGAATATAATACATGAAATACATTAATTATAGACACCACAATGAAAAATGGAGTCTTAATAAGAAAAGATATATTGGTTTATAAGTAACCAGATCTGTTTTTAGTTAATTGTATGTTGCATTGTATGCATTTCCTCTTCTCTCTTAAAAAATAAAATTTATCCATCCATTCCAATCCTTTTCATGCAAAACTTCTATTAAAAACGTCACCTCCAGCTGAGCTATTGCATTGCTAATTTAGGTACGCACTGTAGGTTGATTTTCCTGTGTGGAGCTATTGCATTGCTAATTTAGGTAGGCACTGTAGGCTGATTTTCCTGTGTGGATAGATACTATTTAGTGACCAGACCATTTGTTGTCACCTGGCGAAATGACACATTTTTTATTCGCTTTTAGTCAGGAACTTTGACATTATTTCCGTACTCCACATTAAGACTATGACACAGAAGGATATGCTCCACATTAAGACTATGACACAGAAGGATATGCTCCACATTAAGACTATGACACAGAAGGATATGCTCCACATTAAGACTATGACACAGAAGGATATGCTCCACATTAAGACTATGACACAGAAGGATATGCCCATACAGGATCATGACTTTCACAATATTAAAAAGCAAGCCTACAAAAAGAAGCCAAGCAGGAGCTAGCAATGAAAGAAGAACAATTAAAAAGACAATGATTGGTTAATTGATTGATTGGTGTTTAACGGCATAGCAGCACGTGAAAAAGAATTTAGTACCGAGGCAATAAAGTATATTGCTAAAAGATAAACCACCGCAGCCAATCCAGGTTGGTCTGGGCAGGATTCGAACTCGCAACTCACTAACAACTGAGATACTGTGGATACGAAAAACGTGAGGAAGAGAAAAACATTTGGGAGATAAATAATAGAAAATCTGAAGGCAATGTGCACAGTATGGTGGTCTGAGTCAGAATATATATTTAAGATTCAGTACGATGCTGGATGGTTAAGTGGGCTCAGTGGTACGAGAGAAACAAGCCAATGATGTCAAATCAAGCAAATAGTTCTTTCAGTCCACCCATCGTTAGAGGACTCTGCAAATATCGGATGACTAGCTCATTCCCGGTGTAATACAGTCTTATGTCTGCAACTCGGAAAACTCGAAACTACCTAAAAACTCCAACAAAGAGCGTGGCCTGCAGCGTTTCGGATTTTGGATGCTGTGCTCTATTTGGGTTGCCTTTTCTCACAGTTTAAGGTACGAGGGGAATATGGGTAGAGAAGTGGAATTTTGTCTTTTTGATATAGTGTCAAAGTTTCGGGTATTTGTCCACACACAGACTAAAAAAGGAAGCAAGAATCGTTCTGTGGTAAATTTAAACGATATATATGTGGCACTCCCGTGTAATTAAACACGCTACTTCTCTCTGGTTGGCATTTTTAGTTGTTTGTTGTTGTTGTTGTTTTTAAAATACAATTTTTAACTTTGTTTACTGCTTTAAAGGCACCATCTGTAATGAAGATTATTTGACTTTGTTGTCTTTCAGTTTGACTAATTTCTGAGTTATAGGAAACCTATATGTTACTATAAACATTTCAAACTGGGTCAAGAAGTTATGCAACTTTTGTTTTAATGGTGACATTTTAGATCTGATGAAATAGTGTGTGTGTGTGTGTGAGAGTTTGTATATATATATATATATATATATATATATATATATATATATATATATATATATATATATATATTATATATATATTGCAATGTACATTTCTAATTTTTTATCCGTTGCAAAGAAATTAGTGGTAGTTAAATTTTGGCATTTTGAGCCTAAGTTAATGTTTGTGTTCAAATGTTTTGTAACTTCAGGGCCAGTTCACGCTAATAGGAGTGCATTTCATGACTAGCCGGAGTAGAGGTGTCTCCGTCTGCTAATTAGCATAGATATTTATGCAAAATTCAGAGTCTTTATTATGGCAAAAACTGCAATTAAAGTACTATGCATACACATAAATTAAAAGTACTATGCATATACATAAATTAAAAGTACTATGTATATACATAAATTAAAAGTACTGTGTATATACATAAATTAAAAGTACTATGTATATACGTAAATTAAAAGTACTATGTATATACATAAATTAAAAGTAATATGTATATACATAAATTAAAAGTACTATGTATATACATAAATTAAAAGTACTATGTATATACATAAATTAAAGTACTATGTATATACATAAATTAAAGTACTATGTATATACATAAATTAAAAGTACTATGTATATACATAAATTGTCAGGAAAATTGCATGATAAGTGTTGAATTTATAATAATTTGAATTTGTATATTTTGATATAGTTGCGATCATGAAGGGATATGAGCTGCTCCGACAAGCCAGTTGACAGAAGTTATAACTAGTACATAATACCCACACCTAACCAGCAATAGCATTGGTCAGCGGCCCATTGTTAGATGCTGTTGGTTAACGTTTGACTGAACGATGGGCTGATCCATTCATTGACCTCTCTGACAAGCATGCCGGCTGTCAGTCATCTATAGCAAAACATTAAAATGGTCCACTGGCCATTCTAGTCATCCCTCTAGGTGTGAATATTTACCTTATTACCAGGTGTCTGGGTTATCAAGCGGTCGGAGAGGAGCCCATATATAACACTATATAGCATAATAATTACAACATTTTATTCAGCTTTGTAATAAGCATTTAGATTGGTTAAAATTTAATCATGTGGCCCAGAAAACTTATTACTTGATAACACCAGAAAGGAACCACTGTCGTATTTGTGCACCTTTCTTATATGCTTTAACAATATTTGTAAACAATGGTTACACTATAGTTCTGTTATTTATTTTTTCAGATTCGTTATTATTTCTATAAATATTTTGCCTACATATCTCCAACAGGTGAATATTTCTGACAATAATTCTTATTAATTAGGATTGAAGACAATGCTATTGCATTGGACATAAAGACAAAGCCGTATGGGCAGTTAAAATAAATATATTTGAGGCTCCTTGTGGACAAAAGGTTAAAATCCACCCTGCTTTTGAAGTGTTCCTCGACACCACATCAAAACCTTCTCAAGTGAAATTGATAGTCCATTTTAAAGTTATTGTCATGTTTCCTATATTCTTTATTCTTATGATTAGGCATTGGTGTGAGGCATACACAATAGACATTGTCACTATTAACTCCTCACTTGTATTTATGGTCTTTGTAATGCCAGTCCTTTACAACGGAAACGATTTTTCTTCCATTTCCATGCTTTGGCTACAATATCAAGATGTCACCGTCTAAAAGAGGTTTGAAAAAGTGAAGCCAAGAATACATTTGTTATAGCCCACCCAGAGAAATATATGACGATCTAGGGATTGGTGTCTCGTCTTTTCTTTTAAATTACAAATGTGAATCGGTGTTGCTATAGAAACGCATTTAGTTCAAGACAAACACTTCGTAGCCAGTGAAACCTCGAGTGTTATGGATGACATTTTTCCGGAGAATGAGTCAATTATAAAAGAATCTTCGTAACAAGGCCATAAATAAAGAAAGAAAAATACTTCTTTTCTCCAAGCAAGTTGCCTTGCTGTACGGACCGATCAGGAGCAGAAGAGCTTCGGAATCGTTGACTGAGTGACTTTTGGCAAGGCTTGCATGCACTTAAATACAATGGTCTTATCCAGACGGGAAATTTTAAGTATCTCTTTTTCTTTGCAATACCAATTTCTTGTGGGACTTATCTCTTGTGTGCAATACCAATTTCTTGTGGGACTTATCTCTCTTGTGTGCTAAACTGATTAGATTGCTCTTTCATCTTTTCAATCGGTCGTAAACTAAATATGAACAGATGATCTTAAAAGAGTACCATGGGTACTCTGTTATTGTACCTTTGATAAAATGCAAAATTAACAAAATATTGAGTTAAAGTATATAAAATAAAAAATACAATGGCCGCTTTCTGCTCTAGAAAGATTGGATATAGAATACTGATCGCATTTTGCTTAACTTAGAAGCATGTTTACTCATATTGTTAATATTCAAAAATAAGCCAATACACAAACCAATGGTATAAAAGCTTCATTAAATTTAGACTAGTAGAGTTAAATATGGAATGTTTATATTTTAATATTATTTAATAAAAACTGTGTTTAGGACAGCTGTAATACTGCATAGTGGATTTGTATTTAATAGCTTTGAGAATAGGGGACAAATTAAATTTCATTATTTTAAAGAAGATTAGGTATAATATGAAGTGGATTAGACTTTATCGATGAAAGGAAGAGATCATTAAAGAAAGTCTTGAAAAATTTCGCCACATGTAATGATCCTATTCATTTTAATTTATCCACTTAAGAATTTATATGTTTTTTGCTATCTCTGACTTGGTCTTGGCGCACTGTAACATGCATAGTGTTACCTATTCCAGGAACACTGACCATATATCAATTAATTCGAAAATGAGTTGACACAAAAGCACGAATTATAATTGAAATGGAGATAACAAGATAGTAAACAAAAAAGTTACTGTCAAACAATGAAGAATCATAACACCAGGAGAATTTCATAAACATATTTTATTTTAATTCCGGTGAGCTAGTTTGTTACAATTATTAACTACTTTGACGTCTGTGCGTGAAACAGAAATTTCTTTTCATTATATGAATAAAGGAAAATCTGGTGGAGTCTTCATCTGCCTAACAAGAAATAATAATTAATAGTGGCATGTCTGCTTAAAGGACGTACGAGGCAAATGCAAATACTTAAATTATTGGAACATGTCCGTATATCTACTATAAATATATTTTAAATCCCAGAGAAAATGAGATTGCGAGGTTTATTTATCGGCCCAATTTCTGATTACATATAGCTTTTATGTGCCGCTTGGACACCAGCGCGTTTAGAAAAAGCCTTTTTTTTTTTTTTCCCCCCCGAACGACGACGGCGCAGAGCTATTTCGAGACCACGTGTTGGTTACGAGAAGACACGATGACTTTGCGACCCTTACCAAATCCTTAAACAGCACCGGGGCCTTTTCACAACCCCTATCTGGTCATGAAACTACACCGGTACGTTATGCGACGTTACACAATCCTGAAACGGTGCATGGTCATTTTGTAAGCTAACGATTTTACTCTAAGTATACTTAGTTCTGATGCTGAAAGTTATTTTGCAAGCCGCGCCGCATCGTAAAGTAATTAAACATAATTAACGGACAGCTTCTTTAAATATTATATTTTTGCATTTTCTGACTTAAAAAACATTGCACGGCGAGAGGATGATAAAATATGTTGCTTGATATAAGTATTTATTTATTTAAATATCTATCTATCTATCTCCGCTCCAAAGTTTTTCCGTACATCTACGATAAGTCTACTAAATAGCTGCTCTGTGAGGTTTTAAAACTGCACAAAGTACTGATTAATAATCGTTTCCTAATTATTAGAAAATCATTCATTTTATACACATTATTGTATAATATTGTATAAATAATAATATTTTAGAAAAGTTTTGGGTTTTAAAAGTGTTAACAACTGCAAAGGCAACGGTAGTTGCGAAATCCAATGTTCTCCTCTCGGGACCAGACTAAGTAAGAGAACAAACTGCTCGGTTACAAAACGGCACCAGACAAACTAAGTACGTCATGTCCACGCAACAGAGAAATGCTAACATGTATATATTTGGTAAAAACATAATTTATAAAAAATATAATCAGGATAAATTGTGTTTGTTGAAACATGTCACTC
This sequence comes from Margaritifera margaritifera, assembly GCA_029931535.1. Lineage (NCBI taxonomy): Eukaryota > Metazoa > Mollusca > Bivalvia > Unionida > Margaritiferidae > Margaritifera > Margaritifera margaritifera. Next base: position 1,894,369 of record JAQPZY010001345.1, read on the forward strand.
TTTCTATTTGAAGAGTATTTTTAGGATAAATGCCAGAGAATCAACTGAAAGATAAGATAGATTTCATTACATGATTTCATTACATGAAATCTCTCACGATTGAACACGAAATGCTGTAAATTTTTCTTGTATAAAATACATTTGGAATGGAGTTAATGAATCAATAAGATTTAAGAGTTATGAAGTTAACCAAGACTCACAGTTTGATTAAGATGGTATAATCTAACAATATACAAAACTACATGCGTGTTTTGCCCAAAAAGAACGGGTCATTTCCTTTCACTGAAAACAAATCACTATATGGCTTTATATTCATTACATACCCCTCAGTACACTCTTTAAAATATTCTTAAATCTATTGCATAAATATAATTCAAATCATACTGGGGTTTCTAAATATAAATCAAATCATACTGGAGTTTCTAAATATAATTCAAATCATACTGGGGTTTCTAAATATAATTCAAATCATACTGGGGTTTCTAAATATAATTCTAATCATACTGGGGTTGCTAAATAGAATTCAAATAATACTGCGGTTGCTAAATAGAATTCAAATCATATTGGGGTTTCTACATATAATTCAAATCATACTAGGGTTGCTAAATAGAATTCAAATCATACTGGGGCTTCTACATAAAATTCAAATCATACTGGGGTTTCTACATAGAATTCAAATCATACTGGGGTTTCTAAATAGAATTCGAATCATACTGTGGTTTCTAAATATAATTCAAATCATACTGGGGTTTCTACATATAATGCAAATCATACTGGCTTTTCTACATATAATTCAAATCATACTGGGGTTTCTACATATAATTCAAATCATACTGGGGTTTCTACATATAATTCAAATCATACTGGGGTTTCTACATATAATTCAAATCATACAGGGGTTTCTACATATAATTCAAATCATACTGGGGTTTCTACATATAATTCAAATCATACTGGGTTTTCTAAAAGTTCCATTAAGTTGCATCTATAAAATATAAATACGTGGAATAAATAAGCACACTCACTACCCCTTCGTTCTGTCACAGAGATGCAAGCGCCATTGAAACTATTTCCCAGTTAACACATTTCTTAAATTATAGAAACTAGCTTAAAACACTTAAAAATAATTTATTTGCTAAATATTGTAATAAATATTAAATGGGACAAATCTAATATATAGTTCCAGGCACGACACGGACATTTTTGTTGCACGATGCAAAAATACAGATTGAACAGTAATATTGAACACAAAATCAAATATTGTATATTAAAGAGTGTGTAGGGGACGGAACAGTCGTATTGAACACAATATCAAATATTGTATATTAAAGAGTGTGTAGGGGACGGAACAGTCGTATTGAACACAATATTAAATATTGTATATTAAAGAGTGTTTTAGGGGACGGAACAATCGAGAAACACTGAAACAAATTAACAGAAACAACTTTACTATTACATTTATCACGGCCAGGGTCCTTGTAAGTTTGGTAGAAAAAGACAATTGTTAAAATTTGGTTTTGTTATTTACTTCGTGAAATTCATCATTATTTTTATTACTATTTGTAATTATAAGAAATGAAATTCATAGTTTAGAGGCTTCATGAAGTCATGAAGCTTGATAATCGACCACACTAAAGGCATGAACAGTCTTCTCTTCGGCCGTTTATGCAGTTTGTAATTTATTTTCAAACTTCACGACTGCCTGAACTCTGTAAAATATAATCAACTCTTAAGTAACACCCAAAATAAGATCTCATGGGGGCACTAATGAAGTCGTAACGTCATGCAAGGCAGCAAACTGCTCTTCAGTGACGTAGTTAAACAACGTCACTGCTTGCACAGACCTTTTGACACAGGGGTCAGCCTCGTGTTGAGCTGTCATTTCAGTAATAGTCACTCATACGTCTTACACCGAGCTTTAAATAAATAGGGAAAAGCCTATCAACAGACAACAACATAGAAAAACCAATATGGCGGATGGGCTGCAATAGTCTCATTCCGTCTGCGAGAATGGGATATGTATAGTCGTCATTTTTGCATTAATAGTTGCGAAGAAAAAAAAAAGAAACGTTAACAATAACAGTGCTAGAGTTGATGATTAAAGTCTGAAAATTTCTATATTTTACGTTACTTTTGGAGAATCCTTTGAAACAAGAGCAGGCGTTTCTGCAAGAATATGCTGGAGTTCAACTTGCGATGACAGTAGGAGACGTTAGAACGCCACCTGAGGAGGAGATTGTCCAGGCAGATGCGATCGACAGGAATTACCGAATGTACTAAGAAATTCACTACACTATTTTACAGTTTCATCAACTAAAATTAGAATGTTTCGTCATGTGATAGATATAGACTAACATTTGTACTCATTTCAATAAGATTTATGAAACTCGGCAATTAATTTCAATCTTTTGCTCGCAAAGGCTGGCACAAACATATATTTATTATTTGACTCGTCGCATAAATTTTATTTGAAACGAATGGTCATGTAAGATCGTCTATATTTTCTGTGTAAGATATATTTTTCCAAATTTGAGTTAGCCAGTATATAAAAAGTTACAGCACACCCACGACCATTTTAGGGATTTGAGACGACGATGTTTTACCACAGTTTTTGTTGCTTCATGCCGAATATTTAGAAGAAAAAAAAAATAAAAAAATAAAAAAAAAAATCAAAAAAATCACAAATAAACATATCCCCATGTTGCTAATGAAATCTCTGATGCCCTGTCAAATTTTGGTATACTTCACCGTCTAGATTTGGCAAAGAAAAACCTTAAGCCCGTGTTTAAATCTTTTCCTCATAGCTAGGAATCTATTCCAGTGTTCAAACTCCTCTCTAATGTCTGAGTTTGCAATTTCACTGCTGCGTAAATTGAGGCGTATATTCTTTTATCATATCATCAACATAACTTTGCAGCCATAGGTTTTATTTTTAATTTATTACGAAGAAATTGTCTCTTCTTTTTGTTGTTTTGTCAAGTACATGTATAATTCCCAAACCGCGGTTTAGAGTAAGACTTGATAATAGTCATCGACCCTAGTTTTAATTTCAAATATTTAAAGGTAAAGATATAACTTGGGTTGGCAAAGAGTAAATCTACTTCTCATGATTTTAAAGCTATTCTCCTGGTTCTTACTTTTGTCGAATTCTGATATGTTAAGGATTTTCAAAAACAATCTCTCTCTCTCTCTCTCTCTCTCTCTCTCTCTCTCTCTCTCTCTCTCTCTCTCTCTCTCTCTCTCAATATATATATATATATATATATATATATATATATATATATATATATATTAGACTCATCAAGCTCATTCACATGATTATTTTAGAATGTTGACTATTAAAAGAAATATTGTTCATTGTTCAATATTGTATAGTTTTAATGTCGGTGAGTGCAATTTATTTAAAGAATATACAGTGACACTTGCCTTAGTGGACACTTAAAATAAAGGATACGTGTTCATAAAAGGCATGTACCTGTACACCTCTCTTTTTGTCTTCACTTTACCCAGTCAATCTGAGGTTGTTGTATTAGTAATATTAGTATCATTTTCGTATGTACACTAAGGAATAAAATACAGTGCAAAAATATTATATAAAGCAGACAGGCTGTTTGAAGCGTGTGTTTGAAAAGAACGAATTTACACTGCATTGACTCAAAAGGGTCATTGAGCAAAACAAACGAATCTGTGCTCTTCTTCGTAGAGTGTTTGGTTTCAGTTTAACAGTTTTTGTCAATATTTATAAGTGTGTCAATATTTATAAGTGTGTCAATATTTATAAGTGTGTCAATATTTATAAGTGTGTCAATATGACTGAGTTACACATTTTTATTTTTTTACAACTTACCGATAGTCCTCTCTATTTCAAATCTGATTTTAGCAAATTCAGAACATTCGACATTGGTAACAATTTGGAACAACTTTTAAAACATTTCACCATGAAATTTCAAAGCTTCTCTTAATGTTTGTAATTATTTCTTGACTGAACGTTAAACATTCGACTTGAAGGCGACATCTATAGTGCAGTCATTTTTTTCTTCTAATTCAGCATGTTTTTCTCACAAGATATATTTATAGTGGACTCTTTTTCAAGTGCTGAACTGAGAGTCTTATTTCCCATAATTCATCCTAATGGGACAGTTATGTCTGAATAATTCGAGCAAATTACTTATGCTCAACTGGACGTTAAAAACAGCCCCCAGGTACCGCGCGTGTTCCGGATAGGAACTGACATTTTGTTCTCAAGTCATGGTTATCTGAACATTAAGAATATCCTTTATCACAACATAAGCTTATTTTAAAGCATACTGCAAGGTATAATCTTTGTGAAAATCAAAGCACATCTTTTTTTTTATGTGCGACCTTGTCACCTTTACTCAGACCCGTAAGTGTTTTCATGTTTTGATACTACACCGATTTGGAAACCGACGCAAGAAATGTGAGCAGCTGTTTTATTGTTTTTTATTCAATATATCTGCGTATCATTTACTTTTTAATTTATTTACATCATATTTTTCGTTCATTCGTTCGTGTATTCATTCATGCATGTCATTCATATCAATCTATCTATCTATCTATTGTACAAATAAGTATAGTCTTTCATGAAATGTACTTAATATGTAATGACCATCCTATTTATTTTGTTTTTGCAATCTATCTGTCTATCTATCTATCTATCTATCTATCTATCTATCTATCTATCTATCTATCTATCTATCTATCTATCAAGCTAGCTGTAATTACATTTCTACCAACCACTGTAACTTTACATACAGGTAGTCTTTCCTATTTGTTATATAGTTTTGCACGGACCTCCTTTTTGTTAGATATGTCACACCAACACCATTTCCCTGAAAATTTAAAATGCAAAATTTTCTTCTTTGGTTATATTCATGCGAAAGTCTTTAATTTACAAGGAGACACAAAATAATATCCTCTTTCGGTAATGTTTACATTCACAGGAAATTTTTAAAATTCTGCATGAATTTTTCAAAATATTCATTTACCTGTCTTATGCTCAAAACCTATTTTAGTCTGCATGTATACTTAGTTGTTTCGTCATATATATCCTCCTTACTTATGCATAAAGATATTGAGATATACGATCTTATATAACTACTGAGGTTTTAAACGATACATCGGTTTATTAGCATTTCATGAGTGATTGAACCCTTGTCATTTACTTCATATAGTCAATTTTTTTCACTCATAATATACATTTTGCTAACACTTACACACATTTATGCATGCATACATGAATACAAATATATATATTCAATCCTTCAATCTATCAATTTATTCATTCATTCATTCATGCATTCATTCATTCAGCCAGCCAGCCAATGCATGCATGCATACATACATACATACATACATACATTCGTTTCAGATATATACCTTGAAATACTAAAACTTGTGCATCTTCAATGTATGTTTGTATGTCCAATAGCTGAATGTGTATTTACATTTCATGGCAGGACACACACACACACACACACACACACACACACACACACACACACACACACGTGTATTTATGTTTCAAATAAAAAAGATCAAACATACACACACGTACAAATAGCTGAATGTGTATTTACATTTCATGTTAGGACAAGGAAAAAGATCGAACATACACACACACATAGCTGAATGTGTATTTACATTTCATGGCAGGACAAAGATCGAACATACACACACGCACACATATCTGAATGTGTATATATATACACCAAAGAAAAAGATCAAACATACATACACGCACACATAGCTGAATGTGTATTTACATTTCATGTCAGGACAAAGATCAAACATACACACACGCACACATAGCTGAATGTGTATTTACATACCAAAGAACAAGATCACACATACACACAAATGGCCTAATGTGCATTTACATTTCAAAGACAAGGATCAAACATATACACAAATATAGATACTATCTTTTTCCTCTTATAAACAAAGTTAACAAATAATTAAATATAAAGTTTTGAGGTTTATCTAAGAAATAATTAACCTACTTCAAATATATTTTCAAGGTACTGTCTGATATTGTGTATCGTAGATAGGATAGAATTTAAGAAACTTTGTTTGCGATGTGTCATGATGCATAGATACCACACAGTTTCTTATCTATTATTTATGATTCATTTATTATTATTCCATTCCATGAAACCAGAAAAACAGTAAACTTAATAAGAATGAGGAATTCGTGGGGTTTATCCATTTCTTGTTCTTCTTGTTCTTCTTCTTCTTCTTCTTCTTCTTCTTATTATTATTATTATAACCGCGCTGGTCATAATTGTTTCGTAATCTTTGTTATTTTTCACGTCGCTATTTTCTGTGTATGTGTGTGTGTGTGTGTTTTAAAATCTTGTAATAATATCTGATGTGCAGTGAATGTTTTACTGTTCTTTTCTTTCCTTTAATAAGCTTTCAATCAACGAAACGTTATGTAAAACAATCTTTTAAATGTTCAAACTTTCAAAGATGAAATGGGTGTGATCATTAATTCCGTTCACAATAATCGATGTTTCTACGAACTCAATTATAGTATTTTAATTTATCGAAAACGATTTTTAAAAAAAATCGATTGTTGAAATTCAACTTACCAAATAAAATTTATGTATTTTCCGCAAAAAAGAGACTGAAGGGTGCCCTTTATTTTCATTGTCTTGGTAACTGTCAACATGTAATTTATTTTTCTCAAATAAATCTGTTCTTTCGGGAGAAGATCTGCTAGATTTGTTCACAGTGAATTTATTTTAATTTTAGTCAGGTAACGGCTCGAAACAGTTAATTTTACAAGCCGAAGTAATTCATTTTCCCCCGCTAGTTTCCTGCAAAAGAAATAATCCATCTAAGGGGGCTTCGCGAAAAACCTGGCACACTCGCCATTTAATGCTTAACAATGTCGAACTATTCAATTTGGAAAGAAACTACAGACTGGTGGTTTTCTTCTTTTGCGATAAAAATTACTATGTTCAAGCCAGTGTCTTCTTTGGAGTTCTCTAACAAATGAGAAATACCAAAGATGATTAGTTTTAGTGTCAGTTTTAAGAAAAATGCTTTCTTCTTTTTCTCTCTGAGTTGTTTCTTGATATTCAATGCATGTCCGTCTAGATTATTGTGCTTTGAAGATGGTTAAAATTTCCAGTAAAAAGGAATCGCTAATTTTATGCTCTATTTTAAACCAGCCATTCAAAAGAAGTGTCACTTATCCCAAACATAATTAACGTTAAACACTTGTCCGTCTATTGATAAAATTATTTTTTGTGGTAATTTCAACAACTGCTTGCGGATTAGCAACAAGGAGAGGAAAATTCAGTCCATAACGAAATCTTTGTTATACTGTGCAAAATGGACACCTTTACTACAGTGTTGTGATTCATACAACGGATTTGTAGGGATTGATTGAAATCACGCGCCAAAAAATGTGTATAGAGCAATTTTCCTTCAAGGAATAGAAAGGAAGATATGTTTTATTTATCCAGCAAATAGATCTATTAGAAAATTATATAACACGAAAATTTTGTTAATTGAGATTTACAATTTACTTAGCAAAATTTTTCTTGAAGAAATAAAGGAATTCTAAAATGCACAAAAGTATCTTTAACTTAAACAGCTTCATTTGATAAAGAATACTTGCTATTTGATACAAATTTGTAACATAATTTCATATCACATTAATACAATATGTGGAATTTGTAACATAATTTCATATCACAGTAATACAATATGTGGAATTTGTAACATAATTTCATATCACATTAATACAATATGTGGAATTTGGAACATAATTTCATATCACATTAATACAATATGTGGAATTTGTTACATAATTTCATATCACAGTAATACAATATGTGGAATTTGTAACATAATTTCATATCACATTAATACAATATGTGGAATTTGTAACATAATTTCATATCACATTAATACAATTTGTAACATAATTTCATATCACATTAATACAATTTGTAACATAATTTCATATCACATTAATACAATATGTGGAATTTGGAGATTTTATTTGTCCCAAAGTATAAGTCCTTTGGCTTACTGTTTATATTATGTAAAGAATGAAAGGAAGAAAGAAAAAAATTACGAAGGGATAAAAAAGGAAACAA